>CM026392.1:1726034-1747673 GCA_014843695.1 Archivesica marissinica | reverse complement strand
GTAGCAGTGTAAACTGTAGGTAGCAGTGTAAACTGTAGGTAGCAGTGTAAACTGTAGGTAGCAGTGTAAACTGTAGGTAGCAGTGTAAACTGTAGGTAGCAGTGTAAACTGTAGGTAGCAGTGTAAACTGTAGGTAGCAGTGTAAACTGTAGGTAGCAGTGTAAACTGTAGGTAGCAGTGTAAACTGTAGGTAGCAGTGTAAACTGTAGGTAGCAGTGTAAACTGTAGGTAGCAGTGTAAACTGTAGGTAGCAGTGTAAACTGTAGGTAGCAGTGTAAACTGTAGGTAGCAGTGTAAACTGTAGGTAGCAGTGTAAACTGTAGGTAGCAGTGTAAACTGTAGGTAGCAGTGTAAACTGTAGGTAGCAGTGTAAACTGTAGGTAGCAGTGTAAACTGTAGGTAGCAGTGTAAACTGTAGGTAGCAGTGTAAACTGTAGGTAGCAGTGTAAACTGTAGGTAGCAGTGTAAACTGTAGGTAGCAGTGTAAACTGTAGGTAGCAGTGTAAACTGTAGGTAGCAGTGTAAACTGTAGGTAGCAGTGTAAACTGTAGGTAGCAGTGTAAACTGTAGGTAGCAGTGTAAACTGTAGGTAGCAGTGTAAACTGTAGGTAGCAGTGTAAACTGTAGGTAGCAGTGTAAACTGTAGGTAGCAGTGTAAACTGTAGGTAGCAGTGTAAACTGTAGGTAGCAGTGTAAACTGTAGGTAGCAGTGTAAACTGTAGGTAGCAGTGTAAACTGTAGGTAGCAGTGTAAACTGTAGGTAGCAGTGTAAACTGTAGGTAGCAGTGTAAACTGTAGGTAGCAGTGTAAACTGTAGGTAGCAGTGTAAACTGTAGGTAGCAGTGTAAACTGTAGGTAGCAGTGTAAACTGTAGGTAGCAGTGTAAACTGTAGGTAGCAGTGTAAACTGTAGGTAGCAGTGTAAACTGTAGGTAGCAGTGTAAACTGTAGGTAGCAGTGTAAACTGTAGGTAGCAGTGTAAACTGTAGGTAGCAGTGTAAACTGTAGGTAGCAGTGTAAACTGTAGGTAGCAGTGTAAACTGTAGGTAGCAGTGTAAACTGTAGGTAGCAGTGTAAACTGTAGGTAGCAGTGTAAACTGTAGGTAGCAGTGTAAACTGTAGGTAGCAGTGTAAACTGTAGGTAGCAGTGTAAACTGTAGGTAGCAGTGTAAACTGTAGGTAGCAGTGTAAACTGTAGGTAGCAGTGTAAACTGTAGGTAGCAGTGTAAACTGTAGGTAGCAGTGTAAACTGTAGGTAGCAGTGTAAACTGTAGGTAGCAGTGTAAACTGTAGGTAGCAGTGTAAACTGTAGGTAGCAGTGTAAACTGTAGGTAGCAGTGTAAACTGTAGGTACCAGTGTAAACTGTAGGTAGCAGTGTAAACTGTAGGTAGCAGTGTAAACTGTAGGTAGCAGTGTAAACTGTAGGTAGCAGTGTAAACTGTAGGTAGCAGTGTGAATGTAAAATGTAAGATAATGATTGTTTGTCCATATAATGTGAAACAGTTCCTCTCATCACATAAATGATATTATATTAAATATAAACTTACTTAATGTTACCTCAATTTGCTGGTAATTCATATATAATAACTTTTAAACTCTGCTGAGGAATGTATAAAATATGAAACAATTCCACACAATTTCCAGTATCACTCCTACTGTACTCCAATTGTTCACAGGACCACAAATGGTTTAATGATAATTACCATTTGTAAATAATATAGGTAATTTTCAAATTTGTGAAATACAGTCAAACCTGTCTTATGCAGCCAGCCAAGTGAATAACAGAAGGTGGCTGCTTAATACAGGTTGGCTGCTTGATGGAGGTGACCATTAACACAGGTTTGACTGTATAATATAATGATTTGGTTTGATACCTCTAATTATCCCTGTATCCTGGTTAATCTGGGACACCTCCAGAAGTAGTATATACAAATTTATTTTAGCTCAATTGCGAAACAAGTTATATAACTTATATAAATCACTCTCGAGACCACATTCCTGATGGAATCCATCGCCACGAGGGAGAAAGAAGAGGCAACGTGGAATTTAAATGCCTTGACTAAGGGCACAATCGTAACGGCTCTAGTGGGGCTCGAACTTCGGACCGTTCGCACCTGAAGCAAACGCGCATCCACTGCGCTATCACGACTTCCTCCAGAAGTATTTGTTTGTTTGTGGGTTTAACGTCGCATCCACTGCGCTATCACGACTTCCTCCAGAAGTATTTGTTTGTTTGTGGGTTTAACGTCGCACCACTGCGCTATCACGACTTCCTTCAGAAGTATTTGTTTGTTTGTGGGTTTAACGTCGCATCCACTGCGCTATCACGACTTCCTCCAGAAGTATTTGTTTGTTTGTGGGTTTAACGTCGCATCCACTGCGCTATCACGACTTCCTCCAGAAGTATTTGTGAACCCACCCCACACACTTCCTCAGAAGTATTTGTTTGTTTGTGGGTTTAACGTCGCACCACTGCGCTATCACGACTTCCTCCAGAAGTATTTGTTTGTTTGTGGGTTTAACGTCGCATCCACTGCGCTATCACGACTTCCTCCAGAAGTATTTGTTTGTTTGTGGGTTTAACGTCGCACCACTGCGCTATCACGACTTCCTCCAGAAGTATTTGTTTGTTTGTGGGTTTAACGTCGCATCCACGGCTATCACGACTTCCCAGAAGTATTTGTTGTTTGTGGGTTTAACGTCGCACCACTGCGCTATCACGACTTCCTTCAGAAGTATTTGTTTGTTTGTGGGCCGCACAACTGCGCTATCACGACTTCCTCCAGCAGTATTGTTTGTTTATGGGTTTAACGTCGCATCCACTGCACTATCACGACTTCCTCCAGCAGTATTTGTTTGTTTGTGGGTTTAACGTCGCATCCACTGCGCTATCACGACTTCCTCCAGCAGTATCTGTTTGTTTGTGGGTCGCACCACTGCGCTATCACGACTTCCTCCAGCAGTATTTGTTTGTTTGTGGGTTTAACGTCGCATCCACTGCGCTATCACGACTTCCTCCAGCAGTATCTGTTTGTTTGTGGGTCGCAAAACTGCGCTATCACGACTTCCTCCAAAAGTATTTGTTTGTTTGTGGGTCGCACCACTGTGCTATCACGACTTCCTCCAGAAGTATTGTTTGTTTGTGGGATTAACGTCGCATCCACTGCGCTATCACGACTTCCTCCAGAAGTATTTGTTTGTTTAACGTCGCTATCACGACTTCCTCCAGAAGTATTTGTTTGTTTAACGTCGCTATCACGACTTCCTCCAGAAGTATTTGTTTGTTTAACGTCGCTATCACGACTTCCTCCAGAAGTATTTGTTTGTTTAACGTCGCTATCACGACTTCCTCCAGAAGTATTTGTTTGTTTAACGTCGCTATCACGACTTCCTCCAGAAGTATTTGTTTGTTTAACGTCGCTATCACGACTTCCTCCAGAAGTATTTGTTTGTTTAACGTCGCTATCACGACTTCCTCCAGAAGTATTTGTTTGTTTAACGTCGCTATCACGACTTCCTCCAGAAGTATTTGTTTGTTTAACGTCGCTATCACGACTTCCTCCATAAGTATTTGTTTGTTTAACGTCGCTATCACGACTTCCTCCATAAGTATTTGTTTGTTTAACGTCGCTATCACGACTTCCTCCATAAGTATTTGTTTGTTTAATGTCGCTATCACGACTTCCTCCAGAAGTATTTGTTTGTTTAACGTCGCTATCACGACTTCCTCCAGAAGTATTTGTTTGTTTAACGTCGCTATCACGACTTCCTCCAGAAGTATTTGTTTGTTTAACGTCACTATCACGACTTCCTCCAGAAGTATTTGTTTGTTTAACATCGCTATCACGACTTCCTCCATAAGTATTTGTTTGTTTAACGTCGCTATCACGACTTCCTCCAGAAGTATTTGTTTGTTTAATGTCGCTATCACGACTTCCTCCAGAAGAATTTGTTTGTTTAACATCGCTATCACGACTTCCTCCAGAAGTATTTGTTTGTTTAACGTCGCTATCACAACTTCCTCCATAAGTATTTGTTTGTTTAACGTCGCTATCACGACTTCCTCCATAAGTATTTGTTTGTTTAACGTCGCTATCACGACTTCCTCCATAAGTATTTGTTTGTTTAACGTCGCTATCACGACTTCCTCCAGAGGTATTTGTTTGTTTAATGTCGCTATCACGACTTCCTCCAGAAGTATTTGTTTGTTTAACGTCACTATCACGACTTCCTCCAGAAGTATTTGTTTGTTTAACGTCGCTATCACGACTTCCTCCATAAGTATTTGTTTGTTTAACATCGCTATCACGACTTCCTCCATAAGTATTTGTTTGTTTAACGTCACTATCACGACTTCCTCCAGCAGTATTTGTTTGTGTAGGTGATATGGCGACTCCCCGTCTATTATTGGTGGAGGAAGGCCCTGGGTGCCTGGCGACTCCCCGTCAATTATTGGTGGAGGAAGGCCCTGGGTGCCTGGCGACTCCCTGTCTATTATTGGTGGAGGAAGGCCCTGGGTGCCTGGCGACTCCCCGTCTATTATTGGTGGAGGAAGGCCCTGGGTGCCTGGCAACTCCCCGTCTATTATTGGTGGATGAAGGCCCTGGGTGCCTGGCGACTCCCCGTCTATTATTGGTGGAGGAAGGCCCTGGGTGCCTGGCGACTCCCCATCTATATTGGTGGACGAAGGCCCTGGGTGCCTGGCGACTCCCCATCTATTATTGGTGGAGGAAGGCCCTGGGTGCCTGGCGACTCCCCGTCTATTATTGGTGGAGGAAGGCCCCGGGTGCCTGGCGACTCCCCGTCTATTATTGGTGGAGGAAGGCCGGTGCCTGGCGACTCCCTGTCTATTATTGGTGGACGAAGGCCCTGGGTGCCTGGTGACTCCCTGTCTATTATTGGTGGACGAAGGCCCCGGGTGCCTGGCGACTCCCCGTCTATTATTGGTGGACGAAGGCCCTGGGTGCCTGGCGACTCCCCGTCTATTATTGGTGGAGGAAGGCCCTTGGTGCCTGGCGACTCCCCGTCTATTATTGGTGGAGGAAGACCCTGGGTGCCCCTCTAAGCAGTATTTCAGGCAGGGTCGGGCACTCAGGTAAAACCACCGACCGAAGCCAGCTGGATAGCTTCCTCACATGACAGAATTCAACATCCCCAGTGAGATTCGAACTTACAGCGATGAGGTGCATGTGATGTGAAATCAACGACCGTAACCACTTGGCCACATATGCAGAGGCCTCCTGCCATCCAGAAGTACAGTCAAACCTGTGTTAGTGGTCACCTCCATTAAGCAGCCAACCTGTACTAAGCAGCCAGTTTCCATATACCCAATATGTTGTTTTATTATACATTTGACCTCTATTAAGCAGCCACCAGTGCTAAGTAGCCACCTTCTGTTATTCCCTTGGCTGACTGCGTAAGACAGGTTTGACTATACCTTAGCCTCATTATTTGTTGGAGGATTGCTTAAGACAGGTTTGACTATACCTTAGCCTCATTATTTGTTGGAGGATTGCTTAAGACAGGTTTGACTATACCTTAGCCTCATTATTTGTTGGAGGATTGCTTAAGACAGGTTTGACTATACCTTAGCCTCATTATTTGTTGGAGGATAGTGCAACATACTGAACATGTTCCAATTGAAGAAGCATCCCTGGTTCTTGTGCACAGATACAGGAGATGTGAGTCTGAAACACTGTTAATATAATCTAAGGGTCAGACGGGGAACCTAATATTAGAATTATATGTTTATGTATATATTGCATCCAGTGGTTACTCATTGGACTGCCAATCCGGGGGGGGGGGGTGTCATCAGTTTAGTCCCCCAATGCCAACGTAATAATATAAACAGTATTTGAGATGGGACTATACACACGAGGACCCATGTCTCAGTGCTATATACACCGGGGATGGAAAATAACACTAAATAATCAATTGATTAATATTCTTCTGGAGGTGTCGCCCATATTCCCCCCTCACCTCCACCACTGCATTGCTAAATAAACATGTATTAATAACGAACAATTACGAACACATTACCAAATTCCAGAAAATAATCTCAGCTTTCAACCTTGTATATTGACATACAATAAACACAAAACCTTGTATATATACATACAATAAACACAAAACCTTGTATATTTACACATAGACACAAAACCTTGTATATATACATACAATAAACACAAAACCTTGTATATATACACACAATAAACACAAAACCTTGTATATTTACATACAATAAACACAAAACCTTGTATATTTACACATAGACACAAAACCTTGTATATATACATACAATAAACACAAAACCTTGTATATATACACACAATAGACACAAAACCTTGTATATATACATACAATAGACACAAAACCTTGTATATACACACACAATAAACACAAAACCTTGTATATATACATACAATAAACACAAAACCTTGTATATTTACACACAATAAACACAAAACCTTGTATATTTACACATAGACACAAAACCTTGTATATATACACATAGACACAAAACCTTGTATATATACATACAATAGACACAAAACCTTGTATATATACACACAATAAACACAAAACCTTGTATATATACATACAATAGACACAAAACCTTGTATATATACATACAATAAACACAAAACCTTGTATATACACACACAATAAACACAAAACCTTGTATATATACACACAATAAACACAAAACCTTGTATATATACACACAATAAACACAAAACCTTGTATATATACATACAATAAACACAAAACCTTGTATATATACACATAGACACAAAACCTTGTATATATACATACAATAAACACAAAACCTTGTATATATACATACAATAAACACAAAACCTTGTATATTTACACATAGACACAAAACCTTGTATATATACATACAATAAACACAAAACCTTGTATATATACATACACAATAAACACAAAACCTTGTATATATACACATAGACACAAAACCTTGTATATATATACACAATAAACACAAAACCTTGTATATATACATACAATAAACACAAAACCTTGTATATATACATACAATAAACACAAAACCTTGTATATTTACACACAATAAACACAAAACCTTGTATATATACATACAATAAACACAAAACCTTGTATATTTACACACAATAAACACAAAACCTTGTATATTTACACACAATAAACACAAAACCTTGTATATATACACACAATAAACACAAAACCTTGTATATTTACACACAATAAACACAAAACCTTGTATATATACATACAATAAACACAAAACCTTGTATATATACATACAATAAACACAAAACCTTGTATATATACATACAATAAACACAAAACCTTGTATATATACACACACAATAAACACAAAACCTTGTATATTTACATACAATAAACACAAAACCTTGTATATATACATACAATAAACACAAAACCTTGTATATATACATACAATAAACACAAAACCTTGTATATTTACATACAATAAACACAAAACCTTGTATATATACATACAATAAACACAAAACCTTGTATATACACACACAATAAACACAAAACCTTGTATATATATACACAATAAACACAAAACCTTGTATATATACACATAGACACAAAACCTTGTATATACACACACAATAAACACAAAACCTTGTATATATACATACAATAAACACAAAACCTTGTATATATACACACAATAAACACAAAACCTTGTATATTTACACATAGACACAAAACCTTGTATATATACATACAATAAACACAACACCTTGTATATATACACATAGACACAAAACCTTGTATATATACATACAATAAACACAAAACCTTGTATATACACACACAATAAACACAAAACCTTGTATATTTACATACAATAAACACAAAACCTTGTATATATACACACAATAAACACAACACAACTATCCATTTCTCATATAATTAAATACATCTACAATATGAGCTCATTAAACTATTGTAATATTTCACAATAAAATCCCAAATCCATACGACAAACAGATAGCTGACTGGATCATTCAATAAAGAACAAGACGTTATTTTGTGCAAGATGTTGTGGTCAATAAAACAGACATATTTTCTTGGAACATATATATATATGATTATGTGCTAAGTAGATTTACGATTCTTGATGTTGTTCCAAAATACTTGAGGCGGGAATAGAGAGGTGGGAATAATGATGTACTGTTAGCCTATTGCAAGTATATATCCAATGGTGACGTTCAACCCTTTCCTTCACAGAAGCACTTCTTGACGCCATTACCAATACGACATGAATAAATCTCTATGAAGTCCCAGTAATATCTATGGGGGAGGGATAGATATTGCGACTACTTATCCACTGCATGATAGCTAAATGGCTGTCGTTTGTATGGAGATATAATAGTATATTAACCTAAATCTCTATGAAGGAAAGGGTTAAATAACCCGTATCTACAATTTTCCATTTTGGGGTTTTAGTGAAAATCAGAATACCAATCGCTCGCCCATATGGTTCGCCAGAGACGAGGGTAAATAAGTTCAATCATCATCGCTCGCCCATATGGTTCGCCGGAGGCGAGGGTAAATAAGCTCAATCATCATCACCAATCAGAAAAGAAAGAAAGTCATGTGATAAAATGCTAAACTTCCATTGGTTTATCCAAAGGAAAGATAATTATATAGTTGTACCTTAAAGTCAATGTAGCTATGGAATGTTTATTACCCTACATGTACAGAACAATAGCCGTACTGTAAGTACCTACAGATTTTTTTCCATATTTTTGTAGCCATTAACTTAAAAGTCCTGATTTTCTTTTATAATTGTCGATGAATAAAAGTTCATTTTTATCAGCCTAAAACAAGCCGATTTTAAACACAAATGTCATTAAAAATATGTGGTAGGAAAAATACTTCGGGTATTTATTAGAAAAAAAGCCGTACATATACCAAAATTAATCCCCGTAACTTCTTTTGTCGGAGACTTAGAAATAATAATGCTGTACCTATCAAAAGTCTTGCTTAGCTCAACCATAGCAGACATCATTATAGACACATAATCACCTACTTTGTCGACCACCCTGATCACAGGTATTGACAGATTCTTCCAAATTCGAACCACTTCCTACTAAACCAACCCTCTATATATCCACAAAGGTTCATCTAAATCCATTAACTACCCTGTCCACAGACATTGTCAAATTCCAGTGTGGGAGTTTGCATCTCTCCGAGTTCTATTCTCTAGTTTTGAAATCTATTTGAAACTTCCATACTTAAATACACAGGAGTTTCGGGAATCAAAATAACATTTCAGTACGCATCTGGCGATATAAAAGGACGTAATATTTTTATCGTAACATGACCCAATATAATGCTACGGACGAATAAATATGTGTGTTATTTTGTCGGCGGGGGCAAAATTCAACAGCCATAAAATAGACTGGCTCTAGCCGTTGTTTATTGCAGATTTAACAACGGTAGATTTGTTCTTTGTTTATAAGAACAAAATACCAAGTCATGTTAGAATTATAGTGCTAGGATGGACTTCAGTCTCACAATAAAACTGCTAGAATGGACTTCAGTCTCACAATAAGACTGCTAGGATGGACTTCAGTCTCACAATAAAACTGCTAGAATGGACTTCAGTCTCACAATAAGACTGCTAGGATGGACTTCAGTCTCACAATAAGACTGCCAGGATGGACTTCAGTCTCACAATAAGACTGCTAGGATGGACTTCAGTCTCACAATAAGACAACTGAGTATTGCTTTATTTTAGTCTGAATGCAACGTAACCCACACACCTATATGCGATTGTTCAAGTAACCCACACACCTATATGCGATTGTTCAAGTAACCCACACACCTATATGCGATTGTTCAAGTAACCCACACACCTATATGCGATTGTTCAAGTAACCCACACACCTATATGCGATTGTTCAAGTAATCCACACACCTATATGCGATTGTTCAAGTAATCCACACACCTATATGTGATTGTTCAAGTAATCCACACACCTATATGCGATTGTTCAAGTAACACAATTGTGACGTTATAAAATTATTGTTTGGGGGAACAGTCTATTGTCCAGCGGTGTTTGGGGGAACAGTCATAACTATTGTCCAGCGGTGTTTGGGGGAACAGTCATAACTATTGTCCAGCGGTGTTTGGGGGAACACAGTCATAACTATTGTCCAGCGGTGTTTGGGAGAACAGTCATAACTATTGTCCAGCGGTGTTTGGGAGAACAGTCATAACTATTGTCCAGCGGTGTTTGGGAGAACAGTTATAACTATTGTCCAGCGGTGTTTGGGGGAACAGTCATAACTATTGTCCAGCGGTGTTTGGGGGAACAGTCATAACTATTGTCCAGCGGTGTTTGGGGGAACAGTCATAACTATTGTCCAGCGGTGTTTGGGGGAACAGTCATAACTATTGTCCAGCGGTGTACCACAACACAAACACCACTTGGGGGAACAGTCATAACTATTGTCCAGCGGTGTTTGGGGGAACATTCATAACTATTGTCCAGCGGTGTGTGGGGGAACATTCATAACTATTGTCCAGCGGTGTTTGGGGGAACAGTTATAACTATTGTCCAGCGGTATTTGGGGATAACTTTGGAACTGTTTGTTTATACAAATTTATTTTAGCTCGATTGCGAAACAAGTTCTTACAACTTATATTAATCACTCTCGAGACCTCATTCCTGATGGAATCCATCGCCACGAGGGAGAGAGAAGAGGCAACGTGGAAATTAAATGCCTTGCCTCAGGAATTGTTGCCTAAGAGAGTTGCAAATATCATCCCCAATACCGATTACATAACATACTTACTATATAAATACTACTTGGCAATCCGCTAGTATTTGTACTGTTTTGGTGTTTGGGGAGCTTTTATAATAGTCTTTGACAGTAAAATGTAATTTGTTTCGGATAACACAATTAACCAACATAATAGTGTCTGAAACAAAAACAAAAACAAAAAAAAGAATTATAGAAATGGAAAAAAATGCATAGAGACATTTCAATATCAAAATATAGAAACTTGCACTTGAAGCCTCGATTGCATTGATTTAAAACTGTAAGATGTTTACGAGTGTGCTGAACAGTTGATGTAGATAACATTTCAGACATATAAACAAAATAAATATACAGTAACAGCTAGATTTCAATGCCCGAAATTATTCTTATCTGGAGAAGCCACACCTGCAGATGTACAGCGTTGTAACATTTATCTTACTGTAATCACAGCCACTTGAAGCCTCGCCGATACATAAACGAAGATGTTTTACCTTACCCCACCCATCTACCAATACAGTAGTAACAACCAAACTCAGGATCTTCAATCTGCTCAGATGATCTTGAGAAATCTCAACACAACAATGTCAAGAATAAAATAATGAAACAAATGCCGTACCGTACCCTCAACCTGCACATACAAGTACACTAGTGACTAAGTCAAGATATGTGATATTCTCTAGTGACTAAGTCACAAGATATGTTATTCTCTAGTGACTAAGTCACAAGATATGTTATATTCTCTAGTGACTAAGTCACAAGATATGTGATATTCTCTAGTGACTAAGTCACAAGATATGTTATATTCTCTAGTGACTAAGTCACAAGATATGTTATATTCTCTAGTGACTAAGTCAAGATATGTGATATTCTCTAGTGACTAAGTCACAAGATATGTTATATTCTCTAGTGACTAAGTCACAAGATATGTTATATTCTCTAGTGACTAAGTCACAAGATATGTGATATTCTCTAGTGACTAAGTCACAAGATATGTTATATTCTCTAGTGACTAAGTCACAAGATATGTTATATTCTCTAGTGACTAAGTCACAAGATATGTGATATTCTCTAGTGACTAAGTCACAAGATATGTGATATTCTCTAGTGACTAAGTCACAAGATATGTTATATTCTCTAGTGACTAAGTCACAAGATATGTTATATTCTCTAGTGACTAAGTCAAGATATGTGATATTCTCTAGTGACTAAGTCACAAGATATGTTATATTCTCTAGTGACTAAGTCACAAGATATGTTATATTCTCTAGTGACTAAGTCACAAGATATGTTATATTCTCGGTCATAAGTCAACCTTTTCTTGATGTCAGACAAACAAACAAAACATTTGAAATAAAACATTGATTGTTTGGTTTTTTAATTTATTTAATCATGAAAGATAAACTGTAGTAATTCAATAAATTGATTAGATAAATTATTGGATAAATACGTAGGTCTACAATAACAGGCTTATTAAACTATTTATTAATTTCTTGGAAATTTAAGTCTGTTTGATTGTGTACAATTATAAAACATCATGCATCATAAATTAAGTGTTGTGCATTTTTTATGATTTGTAATGGAATAAAGTGAAACCCTCAAAGTGAATCCAGTTTCATTTAAATGAGAGAGAAAACTCTTTTCATAATGAATGTCTAAGATAAAACATCAAACTCCTGAGTTGTTCTATTGTGACCGAGATAAATCATCAAACTCCTGTGTTGTTCTATTGTGACCGAGATAAAACTTCAAGCTCCTGTGTTGTTTTATTGTGACCGAGATAAACCTAAGCAATATAATTTCTGATTTTATGTCGATATGATATTTATAGTAATCTTCAAATAAATCTAAAATGTTTGGTGCAAAATTACAAGTTTGATGAATTTCTAGCCATAGGTATCTAGGTTAAGTGGTAGACATGATTTGCGATAAATATAATCTTCTGTCCAACCGGCTATAGCTTGAAAACATTTTTTTGGATACATATTTAATCGTTGCCTCCTGCTTAATCGCATCCAAAAGTATATTAGTGATTTTCTATTTTGGAGGATAGTGGAGGATAGTGGAGGATAGTGCAAGATACAGAAGATGCTCCAATTCCAGAAGCATCCCTGGTTCTCATCTTTAACAATTATTTGACATTTGACCTTCCAACTATGACCTTGACATCATAAATTTGATTGTGTATATACTACAGGTGCACCAATATCTGTAACTATGGTGTAGTTAATATATCACCTTGTTTATATCACCAGGTTCACCAATATCTGTAACTATGGTGTAGTTAATATACCACCTTGTTTATATCACCAGGTTCACCAATATCTGTAACTATGGTGTAGTTAATATACCACCTTGTTTATATCACCAGGTTCACCAATATCTGTAACTATGGTGTAGTTAATATATCACCTTGTTTATATCACCAGGTTCACCAATATCTGTAACTATGGTGTAGTTAATATACCACCTTGTTTATATCACCAGGTTCACAAATATCTGTAACTATGGTGTAGGTAATATACCACCTTGTTTATATCACCAGGTACACCACTATCTGTAACTATGGTGTAGATAATATACCACCTTGTTTATATCACCAGGTCCCCAGTTACAGTAACTATGGTGTAGTTAATATACCACCTTGTTTATATCACCAGGTTCACCAATATCTGTAACTATGGTGTAGTTAATATACCACCTTGTTTATATCACCAGGTTCACCAATATCTGTAACTATGGTGTAGTTAATATATCACCTTGTTTATATCACCAGGTTCACCAATATCTGTAACTATGGTGTAGTTAATATACCACCTTGTTTATATCACCAGGTACACCAATATCTGTAACTATGGTGTAGTTAATATACCACCTTGTTTATATCACCAGGTTCACCAATATCTGTAACTATGGTGTAGTTAATATACCACCTTGTTTATATCACCAGGTACACCAATATCTGTAACTATGGTGTAGATAATATACCACCTTGTTTATATCACCAGGTTCACCAATATCTGTAACTATGTTGTAGTTAATATACCACCTTGTTTATATCACCAGGTACACCAATATCTGTAACTATGTTGTAGTTAATATACCACCTTGTTTATATTACCAGGTTCACCAATATTTGTAAATCTTGAAGGGGGACACTGAGGGTGTTTGCTGAGGGTGAATGCTGAGGGTGAATGCTGAAGGTGTAGTACTATGGGTGTATGCTGAGGGTGTATGCTGACAGTGTATGCTGAGGGTTATGCTGACAGTGTATGCTGACAGTGTATGTTGAGGGTGTATGCTGACAGTGTATGCTGAGGGTCTATGTTGAGGGTGTATGCTGACAGTGTATGCTGAGGGTGTATGCTGAGGGTGTATGCTGAGGATGTATGCCAAGGGTGTATGCTGACAGTGTATGCTGAGGGTGTATGATGAGGGTGTAGTGCTGAGGGTGTAGTGCTGAGGGTATATGCTGAGGGTGTAGTGCTGAGGGTGTAGTGCTGAGGGTGTATACTGAGGGTGTAGTTCTGAGGGTGTAGTGCTGAGGGTGTAGTGCTGAGGGTGTATGCTGAGGGTGTAGTGCTGAGGGTGTAGTGCTGAGGGTGTAGTGCTGAGGGTGTAGTGCTGAGGGTGTAGTGCTGAGGGTGTAGTGCTGAGGGTGTATGCTGAGGTGTAGTGCTGAGGGTGTATGCTGAGGGTGTAGTGCTGACGGTGTATGCTGAGGGTGTATGCTGAGGGTGTATACTGAGGGTGTATGCTGAGGGTGTATGCTGAGGGTGTATGCTGAGGGTGTATGCTGATGGTGTATGCTGAGGGTGTAGTGCTGAGGGTGTATGCTGAGGGTGTAGTGCTGAGGGTGTATGCTGAGGGTTTATGTTGAGGGTGTATGCTGAGGGTGTATACTGAGGGTGTATGTATACAATTAA
Organism: Archivesica marissinica; assembly: GCA_014843695.1. Taxonomy (NCBI): domain Eukaryota; kingdom Metazoa; phylum Mollusca; class Bivalvia; order Venerida; family Vesicomyidae; genus Archivesica; species Archivesica marissinica. The sequence continues at coordinate 1,732,932 of CM026392.1, read as the reverse complement.
TGATAAACAGCTGTACAATAGATCAATCACTGTCCATCGCTCAGATGGGGAATGATTATATTTTTAATAATTATTTGGAACAATAAAAGTATGATGAAACTTCAACATGAATGTGTGATGGTACAATGGTCGCCCGGATACCGGGTTTCCTCCAACATGAATGTGTGATGGTACAATGGTCGCCCGGATACCGGGTTTCCTCCAACATGAATGTTGGATGGTACAATGGTCGCCCGGATACCGGGTTTCCTCCAACATGAATGTGTGATGGTACAATGGTCGCCCGGATACCGGGTTTCCTCCAACATGAATGTGTGATGGTACAATGGTCGCCCGGATACCGGGTTTCCTCCAACATGAATGTGTGATGGTACAATGGTCGCCCGGATACCGGGTTTCCTCCAACATGAATGTTGGATGGTACAATGGTCGCCCGGATACCGGGTTTCCTCCAACATGAATGTGTGATGGTACAATGGTCGCCCGGATACCGGGTTTCCTCCAACATGAATGTGTGATGGTACAATGGTCGCCCGGATACCGGGTTCCTCCAACATGAATGTGTGATGGTACAATGGTCGCCCGGATACCGGGTTTCCTCCAACATGAATGTGTGATGGTACAATGGTCGCCCGGATATCGGGTTTCCTCCAACATGAATGTGGGATGGTACAATGGTCGCCCGGATACCGGGTTTCCTCCAACATGAATGTGGGATGGTACAATGGTCGCCCGGATAACGGGTTTCCTCCAACATGAATGTTGGATGGTACAATGGTCGCCCGGATACCGGGTTTCCTCCAACATGAATGTGGGATGGTACAATGGTCGCCCGGATAACGGGTTTCCTCCAACATGAATGTTGGATGGTACAATGGTCGCCCGGATAACGGGTTTCCTCCAACATGAATGTGGGATGGTACAATGGTCGCCCGGATACCGGGTTTCCTCCAACATGAATGTGGGATGGTACAATGGTCGCCCGGATAACGGGTTTCCTCCAACATGAATGTTGGATGGTACAATGGTCGCCCGGATAACGGGTTTCCTCCAACATGAATGTGGGATGGTACAATGGTCGCCCGGATATTGGGTTTCCTCCAACATGAATGTGGGATGGTACAATGGTCACCCGGATATTGGGTTTCCTCCAACATGAATGTGGGATGGTACAATGGTCGCCCGGATATTGGGTTTCCTCCAACATGAATGTGGGATGGTACAATGGTCGCCCGGAAATCGGGTTTCCTCCAACCTGAATGACCGCATGCCCGCTTTAATACGTGCCAACGAGAGTCATTAACCCTTTGTCTGCTGAGTATATTAAATCACATTTGCAAACAACATAGATCCAGATCAGCAGCGGCGTAACGCCACGTCTGATCAGGATCTATATTGTTTGCTATTCAGCCAAATGTTTTAGCTTCACTTATTCAGCCAAATGTTATAGCTTCACTATCAGAATAGCAAGCAGCATAGAGCCTGATCAGAGGTCTGGTCTGGCTCTATGCTGCTTGCAAAAGCAACTTTAGTCGTAATTAGCAGGCTAAAGGTTAATATAGGTTGTCAAAGCTTATTTCTCAATCGTAATCTCTCTATTAGAGAAAAAAACAAGTAATGACATTGTTTATGTTATTTGGTATACAGGTAATACACATCTTCACAAAGACTTATTCATGATAGTTCATAACTTATCAGCCATACACAGCAGCTGTCTATGAATTGTTAACAGACTGCAATTAGTAGAATGGAACTGCCGATGGATGTGTGTTTATTAGTGTAAGATTGGAATTTATTTCATCCAGTGATCACTGAACTTTGTATTTCCAAAGAGTGGCATTATACATTTCCAGCAAAAATGCTAAGAATTGGAATTAGCAGGCCTGATACAGTGTTATAAACAAATTCCACCTTGTTTATATCACCAGGTACATCCATTACAGTAACTATGGTGTAGTTAATATACCACCTTGTTTATATCACCAGATTCATCAATTACAGTAACTATGGTGTAGTTAATATACCACATTGTTTATATCACCAGATTCATCAATTACAGTAACTATGGTGTAGTTAATATACCACCTTGTTTATATCACCAGGTTCACCAATATCTGTAACTATGGTGTAGTTAATATATCACCTTGTTTATATCACCAGGTCCCCAGTTACAGTAACTATGGTGTAGTTAATATACCACCTTATATATATATCACCAGGTTAACCAATTACTGTAGCTATGGTGTAGTTAATATATCACCTTGTTTATATCACCAGGTCCCCAGTTACAGTAACTATGGTGTAGTTAATATACCACCTTGTTTATATCACCAGGTTCACCAATTACTGTAACTATGGTGTAGTTAATATACCACATTGTTTATATCACCAGGTCCCCAGTTACAGTAACTATGGTGTAGTTAATATACCACCTTGTTTATATCACCAGGTTCACCAATATCTGTAACTATGGTGTAGTTAATATACCACCTTGTTTATATCACCAGGTTCACCAATTACAGTAACTATGGTGTAGTTAATATACCACATTGTTTATATCACCAGGTTAACCAATTACTGTAACTATGGTGTAGTTAATATACCACCTTGTTTATATTACCAGGTTCACCAATATCTGTAACTATGGTGTAGTTAATATACCACCTTGTTTATATCACCAGGTACACCAATATCTGTAACTATGGTGTAGTTAAGTTGCCACCACAAAGAACGTGATCTATCGACTATAAATCAGACATTTGTTGGAATTCCGAGAGATTATTATAGTTGTGAGAATGAAAACAAAGTTTAATTTGCTGCCAAAACGGTTATCATTTGTACATAAACATAACATCCAGGTATTACAATGTTAACAGAATGCCTACACTAGAAATGCCAAGTTATTTTACATTCAGTATTTGATGTACACATGTGCCACGCCTAGGGTTGACTAAACTATCCTGTCTGATTCAGATTTTAATCCTCTCTAACATACAGACATGCCAATACATACACCACATTTCATTGCATTTTTGGCATATTTGAATGTTCATATTCTGTGGAAATCAGCAGACCCCCCCCCCCCGGGCCTTCAATGCCTTATACATGTAACATAATTATTATATGCCCATTGTGGATAAACTAAAAGATAATAATCCAAGGGAAATAATATACAGTCTTTGAAGTGATTTGCAAGACAAAACTTACCTCCCTTGACAGCGATAATGCCAACAACTTGTGAAATAATTCTAAAATCCATCTTCAGGGCAAAGATATAGTTTGGACAGGAGTATGTAAACAGTCATGCTCTGTATACATTGTAGCAAGCTTGCTGGTTTTTGGGGCTTAGAGTTGCACATACAGTCATATGGCGACTCTCCAGCTATTATTGGTGGAAGACGTCTCTAGGTGCCGGGCAGTATTACGGTAGGAAGCCTGGGTAGAACCACTGACCTTCCACAAGCCAGCCGGATAACTTCCGCACTTGAAATAACTTGACAACCCCCGTTGGGATTCGAACCAACAGCGGTGAGCAGCAAACGGGTTGAAGTCAACGATCGTAACCACTGACTGGGCACTGAGCCATCATCATGGAGGCCTCTCTGTTGTAACCACCCAGCCACCATCATGGAGGCCTCTCTGTTGTAACGACCCAGCCACCATCATGGAGGCCTCTCTGTTGTAACCACCCAGCCACCATCATGGAGGCCTCTCTGTTGTAACCACCCAGCCACCATCATGGAGGCCTCTCTGTTGTAACCACCCAGCCATCATCATGGAGGCCTCTCTGTTGTAACCACCCAGCCACCATCATGGAGGCCTCTCTGTTGGTGTTGTAACCACCCAGCCACCATCATGGAGGCCTCTCTGTTGTAACCACCCAGCCACCATCATGGAGGCCTCTCTGTTGTAACCACCCAGCCACCATCATGGAGGCCTCTCTGTTGTAACCACCCAGCCATCATCATGGAGGCCTCTCTGTTGTAACCACCCAGCCACCATCATGGAGGCCTCTCTGTTGGTGTTGTAACCACCCAGCCACCATCATGGAGGCCTCTCTGTTGTAACCACCAGCCACCATCATGGAGGCCTCTCTGTTGTAACCACCCAGCCACCATCATGACCCCAACACCCACCCACAGAGGCCTCTCTGTTGTAACCACCCAGCCACCATCATGGAGGCCTCTCTGTTGTGTTGTAACCACCCAGCCACCATCATGGAGGCCTCTCTGTTGGTGTTGTAACCACCCAGCCACCATCATGGAGGCCTCTCTGTTGGTGTTGTAACCACCCAGCCATCATCATGGAGGCCTCTCTGTTGGTGTTGTAACCACCCAGCCACCATCATGGAGGCCTCTCTGTTGTAACCACCCAGCCACCATCATGGAGGCCTCTCTGTTGTAACCACCCAGCCACCATCATGGAGGCCTCTCTGTTGGTGTTGTAACCACCCAGCCATCATCATGGAGGCCTCTCTGTTGGTGTTGTAACCACCCAGCCACCATCATGGAGGCCTCTCTGTTGTAACCACCCAGCCACCATCATGGAGGCCTCTCTGTTGGTGTTGTAACCACCCAGCCATCATCATGGAGGCCTCTCTGTTGTAACCACCCAGCCACCATCATGGAGGCCTCTCTGTTGGTGTTGTAACCACCCAGCCACCATCATGGAGGCCTCTCTGTTGGTGTTGTAACCACCCAGCCACCATCATGGAGGCCTCTCTGTTGTAACCACCCAGCCACCATCATGGAGGCCTCTCTGTTGTAACCACCCAGCCACCATCATGGAGGCCTCTCTGTTGTAACCACCCAGCCACCATCATGGAGGCCTCTTTGTTGTAACCACCCAGCCATCATCATGGAGGCCTCTCTGTTGTAACCACCCAGCCACCATCATGGAGGCCTCTCTGTTGTAACCACCCAGCCACCATCATGGAGGCCTCTCTGTTGTAACCACCCAGCCACCATCATGGAGGCCTCTCTGTTGGTGTTGTAACCACCCAGCCACCATCATGGAGGCCTCTCTGTTGTAACCACCCAGCCACCATCATGGAGGCCTCTCTGTTGTAACCACCCAGCCATCATCATGGAGGCCTCTCTGTTGTAACCACCCAGCCACCATCATGGAGGCCTCTCTGTTGGTGTTGTAACCACCCAGCCACCATCATGGAGGCCTCTCTGTTGTAACCACCCAGCCACCATCATGGGGGCCTCTCTGTTGTAACCACCCAGCCATCATCATGGAGGCCTCTCTGTTGTAACCACCCAGCCATCATCATGGAGGCCTCTCTGTTGTAACCACCCAGCCACCATCATGGAGGCCTCTCTGTTGTAACCACCCAGCCACCATCATGGAGGCCTCTCTGTTGTAACCACCCAGCCACCATCATGGAGGCCTCTCTGTTGGTGTTGTAACCACCCAGCCACTATCATGGAGGCCTCTCTGTTGTAACCACCCAGCCACCATCATGGAGGCCTCTCTGTTGGTGTTGTAACCACCCAGCCACCATCATGGAGGCCTCTCTGTTGTAACCACCCAGCCACCATCATGGAGGCCTCTCTGTTGTAACCACCCAGCCACCATCATGGAGGCCTCTCTGTTGGTGTTGTAACCACCCAGCCACCATCATGGAGGCCTCTCTGTTGTAACCACCCAGCCACCATCATGGAGGCCTCTCTGTTGTAACCACCCAGCCACCATCATTGAGGCCTCTCTGTTGTAACCACCCATCCATCATCATGGAGGCCTCTCTGTTGGTGTTGTAACCACCCAGCCACCATCATGGAGGCCTCTCTGTTGGTGTTGTAACCACCCAGCCACCATCATGGAGACCTCTCTGTTGTAACCACCCAGCCATCAACATGGAGGCCTCTCTGTTGTAACCACCCAGCCACCATCATGGAGGCCTCTCTGTTGTAACCACCCAGCCACCATCATGGAGGCCTCTCTGTTGTAACCACCCAGCCACCATCATGGAGACCTCTCTGTTGTAACCACCCAGCCACCATCATGGAGGCCTCTCTGTTGTAACAACCCAGCCACCATCATGGAGGCCTCTCTGTTGTAACCACCCAGCCACCATCATGGAGGCCTCTCTGTTGTAACCACCCAGCCACCATCATGGAGGCCTCTCTGTTGTAACCACCCAGCCACCATCATGGAGGCCTCTCTGTTGGTGTTGTAACCACCCAGCCACCATCATGGAGGCCTCTCTGTTGGTGTTGTAACCACCCAGCCATCATCATGGAGGCCTCTCTGTTGGTGTTGTAACCACCCAGCCACCATCATGGAGGCCTCTCTGTTGTAACCACCCAGCCACCATCATGGAGGCCTCTCTGTTGTAACCACCCAGCCACCATCATGGAGGCCTCTCTGTTGTAACCACCCAGCCACCATCATGGAGGCCTCTCTGTTGTAACCACCCAGCCACCATCATGGAGGCCTCTCTGTTGGTGTTGTAACCACCCAGCCATCATCATGGAGGCCTCTCTGTTGGTGTTGTAACCACCCAGCCACCATCATGGAGGCCTCTCTGTTGTAACCACCCAGCCACCATCATGGAGGCCTCTCTGTTGGTGTTGTAACCACCCAGCCATCATCATGGAGGCCTCTCTGTTGTAACCACCCAGCCACCATCATGGAGGCCTCTCTGTTGGTGTTGTAACCACCCAGCCACCATCATGGAGGCCTCTCTGTTGGTGTTGTACCACCCAGCCACCATCATGGAGGCCTCTCTGTTGTAACCACCCAGCCACCATCATGGAGGCCTCTCTGTTGTAACCACCCAGCCACCATCATGGAGGCATCTCTGTTGTAACCACCCAGCCACCATCATGGAGGCCTCTTTGTTGTAACCACCCAGCCATCATCATGGAGGCCTCTCTGTTGTAACCACCCA
>CM026392.1:1708403-1725034 GCA_014843695.1 Archivesica marissinica | reverse complement strand
TTACCCTTGTATATGCTTCCCCTCGTTCATTTCCCACTGTTGTTACCCTTGTATATGCTTCCCCTCGTTCATTTCCCACTGCTGTTACCCTTGTATATGCTTCCCCGTGTTCATTCCCCACTGTTGTTACCCTTGTATATGCTTCCCCGTGTTCATTCCCCACTGTTGTTACCCTTGTATTTGCTTCCCGTGTTCATTCCCCACTGTTGTTACCCTTGTATATGCTTCCCCTCGTTCATTCCCCACTGTTGTTACCCTTGTATATGCTTCCCCTTGTTCATTCCCCACTGTTGTTACCCTTGTATATGCTTCCCCTCGTTCATTCCCCACTGTTGTTGCCCTTGTATATGCTTCCCCTCGTTCATTTCCCACTGTTGTTACCCTTGTATATGCTTCCCCGTGTTCATTCCCCACTGTTGTTACCCTTGTATTTGCTTCCCCTCGTTCATTCCCCACTGTTGTTACCCTTGTATATGCTTCCCCTCGTTCATTCCCCACTGTTGTTACCCTTGTATATGCTTCCCCTCGTTCATTCCCCACTGTTGTTACCCTTGTATATGCTTCCCCTCGTTCATTCCCCACTGTTGTTACCCTTGTATTTGCTTCCCATCGTTGATTCCCCACTGTTGTTACCCTTGTATATGCTTCCCCTCGTTCATTCCCCACTGTTGTTACCCTTGTATATGCTTCCCCTCGTTCATTCCCCACTGTTGTTACCCTTGTATATGCTTCCCCTCGTTCATTCCCCACTGTTGTTACCCTTGTATATGCTTCCCCTCGTTCATTCCCCACTGTTGTTACCCTTGTATATGCCTCCCCTCGTTCATTCCCCACTGTTGTTACCCTTGTATATGCTTCCCCTCGTTCATTCCCCACTGTTGTTACCCTTGTATATGCTTCCCCTCGTTCATTCCCCACTGTTGTTACCCTTGTATATGCTTCCCCTCGTTCATCCCCCACTGTTGTTACCCTTGTATATAATTCCCCTCGTTCATTCCCCACTGTTGTTACCCTTGTATATGCTTCCCCTCGTTCATTCCCCATTGTTGTTACCCTTGTATATGCTTCCCCTCGTTCATTCCCCACTGTTGTTACCCTTGTATATGCTTCCCCTCGTTCATTTCCCACTGTTGTTACCCTTGTATATGCTTCCCCTCGTTCATCCCCCACTGTTGTTACCCTTGTATATGCTTCCCCTCGTTCATCCCCCACTGTTGTTACCCTTGTATATGCTTCCCCTCGTTCATTCCCCACTGTTGTTACCCTTGTATATGCTTCCCCTCGTTGATTCCCCACTGTTGTTACCCTTGTATATGCTTCCCCTCGTTCATTCCCCACTGTTGTTACCCTTGTATATGCTTCCCCTCGTTCATTCCCCACTGTTGTTACCCTTGTATATGCTTCCCCTCGTTCATTCCCCACTGTTGTTACCCTTGTATATGCTTCCCCTCGTTCATTCCCCACTGTTGTTACCCTTGTATATGCTTCCCCTCGTTCATTCCCCACTGTTGTTACCCTTGTATATGCTTCCCCTCGTTCATTCCCCACTGTTGTTACCCTTGTATATGCTTCCCCTCGTTCATTCCCCACTGTTGTTACCCTTGTATATGCTTCCCCTCGTTCATTCCCCACTGTTGTTACCCTTGTATATGCTTCCCCTCGTTCATTCCCCACTGTTGTTACCCTTGTATATGCTTCCCCTCGTTCATTCCCCACTGTTGTTACCCTTGTATATGCTTCCCCTCGTTCATTCCCCACTGTTGTTACCCTTGTATTTGCTGCTTATACATGTACATGTTTTAGATACTAGTATTATGCTGTCTTCAGATCATGGTTAACATGTGTCCAGCATACTCCCATGGTTAACATGTGTCCAGCATACTCCCATGGTTAACATGTGTCCAGCATACTCCCATGGTTAACATGTGTCCAGCATACTCCCATGATTAACATGTGTCCAGCATACTCCCATGATTAACATGTGTCCAGCATACTCCCATGATTAACATGTGTCCAGCATACTCCCATGATTAACATGTGTCCAGCATACTCCCATGATTAACATGTGTCCAGCATACTCCCATGGTTAACATGTGTCCAGCTACTCCCATGGTAACATGTGTCCAGCATACTCCCATGATTAACATGTGTCCAGCATACTCCCATGATTAACATGTGTCCAGCATACTCCCATGATTAACATGTGTCCAGCATACTCCCATGATTAACATGTGTCCAGCATACTCCCATGATTAACATGTGTCCAGCATACGTAACATGTGTCAGCTACTCCCATGTTACATGTGTCCAGCATACTCCCATGTTACATGTGTCCAGCATACTCCCATGTAACTGTGTCCAGCTTCCCATGGTTAACATGTGTCCAGCATACTCCCATGATTGTGTGTTTGTTACATGTGTCCAGCATACTCCATGATTAACATGTGTCCAGCATTCCCATGATTAACATGTGTCCAGCATACTCCCATGTTAACATGTGTCCAGCATACTCCCATGATTAACATGTGTCCAGCTACTCCCATGATTAACATGTGTCCAGCATATTGGTTTGTGTCCAGCATACTCCCATGTTTTGTGTCCAGCATACTCCCATGGTTAACATGTGTCCAGCATACTCCATGTTAACATGTGTCCAGCATACTCCCATGGTTAACATGTGTCCAGCATACTCCCATGATTAACATGTGTCCAGCATACTCCCATGATTAACATGTGTCCAGCATACTCCCATGATTAACATGTGTCCAGCATACTCCCATGGTTAACATGTGTCCAGCTACTCCCATGTTTGTGTGTACTCCCATGTTAACATGTGTCCAGCATACTCCCAGATTACATTGTCCCATACTCCCATGATTAACATGTGTCCAGCATACTCCCATGGTTAACATGTGTCCAGCATACTCCCATGGTTAACATGTGTCCAGCATACTCCCATGATTAACATGTGTCCAGCATACTCCCATGATTAACATGTGTCCAGCATACTCCCATGATTAACATGTGTCCAGCATACTCCCATGATTAACATGTGTCCAGCATACTCCCATGATTAACATGTGTCCAGCATACTCCCATGATTAACATGTGTCCAGCATACTCCATATTATATCTTGTCTAAAATCTTAATATGTGGTTTGCAATATATCTTGACACTTTAATAATTTTATTGACACATGATTAATGTTGATATTATTTTATTGATTAATATAATGTCTTAGTAACTGTATTAATTAAAACATTATTTATGTTTTGTATGTCGGTAAATAGCTATAATGTTATTTGTTTGTAATAATTCCGACTTGATTTGAATTGAGGGTCAGACGGGGGATGGAACATGCGATCCCTGGATTCGCAGTCCAACGTGTTATCCACTGGACTAGTGATCCGTATGTGTTGACTGAGGTGTGTGTGATTTACGTTTATTTATCGTCGCTACCGGTTGCCCATATGAGCGACGCCTCCTGAAGAGATTAGTCATTTTAGATTTTAGAGGATAGTGCAATGAGACAGACAGAGATCCATTCCAGCATCTCCTCTGGTTCTTTAACGTACACGGTGTAAAGCACCGACACGAGACCTCGGTTTAACTTCCCATCTGAAAGACTGTTAATTTTATTAGGATGAGTGATCGAACCTGCGATCCCTGGATTACCAGTCCATTACGACTGGACTACAGATCTGTCTGAGGGTGATGGAGAGATGTTTTTATTGAACAAATGCTCATTGAATAAGCTACAATTAGTACGGAGTAGTGCACGACCAGAGACTTGCCATTTACTGTCACCTAAACTGTTAGTGGTACAATTAGTACGGAGTAGTGCACGACCAGAGACTTGCCGTTTACTGTCACCTAAACTGTTATTGGTACAATTAGTACGGAGTAGTGCACGACCAGAGACTTGCCATTTACTGTCACCTAAACTGTTAGTGGTACAATTAGTACGGAGTAGTGCACGACCAGAGACTTGCCATTTACTGTCACCTAAACTGTTAGTGGTATAATTAGTACGGAGTAGTGCATGACCAGATACTTGCCATTTACTGTCACCTAAACTGTTAGTGGTACAATTAGTACGGAGTAGGGCACGACCAGAGACTTGCCATTTACTGTCACCTAAACTGTTAGTGGTACAATTAGTACGGAGTAGGGCACGACCAGAGACTTGCCATTTACTGTCACCTAAACTGTTAGTGGTACAATTAGTACGGAGTAGTGCACGACCAGAGACTTGCCATTTACTGTCACCTAAACTGTTAGTGGTACAATTAGTACGGAGTAGGGCACGACCAGAGACTTGCCATTTACTGTCACCTAAACTGTTAGTGGTACAATTAGTACGGAGTAGGGCACGACCAGAGACTTGCCATTTACTGTCACCTAAACTGTTAGTGGTACAATTAGTACGGAGTAGGGCACGACCAGAGACTTGCCATTTACTGTCACCTAAACTGTTAGTGGTACAATTAGTACGGAGTAGGGCACGACCAGAGACTTGCCATTTACTGTCACCTAAACTGTTAGTGGTACAATTAGTACGGAGTAGGGCACGACCAGAGACTTGCCATTTACTGTCACCTAAACTGTTAGTGGTACAATTAGTACGGAGTAGTGCACGACCAGAGACTTGCCATTTACTGTCACCTAAACTGTTAGTGGTACAATTAGTACGGAGTAGGGCACGACCAGAGACTTGCCATTTACTGTCACCTAAACTGTTAGTGGTACAATTAGTACGGAGTAGTGCACGACCAGAGACTTGCCATTTACTGTCACCTAAACTGTTAGTGGTACAATTAGTACGGAGTAGGGCACGACCAGAGACTTGCCATTTACTGTCACCTAAACTGTTAGTGGTACAATTAGTACGGAGTAGTGCATGACCAGAGACTTGCCATTTACTGTCACCTAAACTGTTAGTGGTACAATTAGTACGGAGTAGTGCACGACCAGAGACTTGCCATTTACTGTCACCTAAACTGTTAGTGGTACAATTAGTACGGAGTAGTGCACGACCAGAGACTTGCCATTTACTGTCACCTAAACTGTTAGTGGTACAATTAGTACGGAGTAGGGCACGACCAGAGACTTGCCATTTACTGTCACCTAAACTGTTAGTGGTACAATTAGTACGGAGTAGTGCACGACCAGAGACTTGCCATTTACTGTCACCTAAACTGTTAGTGGTACAATTAGTACGGAGTAGTGCACGACCAGAGACTTGCCATTTACTGTCACCTAAACTGTTAGTGGTACAATTAGTACGGAGTAGGGCACGACCAGAGACTTGCCATTTACTGTCACCTAAACTGTTAGTGGTACAATTAGTACGGAGTAGGGCACGACCAGAGACTTGCCATTTACTGTCACCTAAACTGTTAGTGGTACAATTAGTACGGAGTAGGGCACGACCAGAGACTTGCCATTTACTGTCACCTAAACTGTTAGTGGTACAATTAGTACGGAGTAGTGCACGACCAGAGACTTGCCATTTACTGTCACCTAAACTGTTAGTGGTACAATTAGTACGGAGTAGGGCACGACCAGAGACTTGCCATTTACTGTCACCTAAACTGTTAGTGGTACAATTAGTACGGAGTAGTGCACGACCAGAGACTTGCCATTTACTGTCACCTAAACTGTTAGTGGTACAATTAGTACGGAGTAGTGCACGACCAGAGACTTGCCATTTACTGTCACCTAAACTGTTAGTGGTACAATTAGTACGGAGTAGTGCACGACCAGAGACTTGCCATTTACTGTCACCTAAACTGTTAGTGGTACAATTAGTACGGAGTAGGGCACGACCAGAGACTTGCCATTTACTGTCACCTAAACTGTTAGTGGTATAATTAGTACGGAGTAGTGCATGACCAGAGACTTGCCATTTACTGTCACCTAAACTGTTAGTGGTACAATTAGTACGGAGTAGTGCACGACCAGAGACTTGCCATTTACTGTCACCTAAACTGTTAGTGGTACAATTAGTACGGAGTAGTGCACGACCAGAGACTTGCCATTTACTGTCACCTAAACTGTTAGTGGTACAATTAGTACGGAGTAGTGCACGACCAGAGACTTGCCATTTACTGTCACCTAAACTGTTAGTGGTACAATTAGTACGGAGTAGGGCACGACCAGAGACTTGCCATTTACTGTCACCTAAACTGTTAGTGGTATAAGACTTTCAACCAAAACAAAAAACCCCAGACATTATTCGGAATTAATTGTTATTTGACTCGGACAAACTAATTTATTCTCAGGAGACCTAAGAGGTATGAACTGGACTCGAAACTCTCTCTAATTAGTCCGTAGTTACAACTTTATTATCTTGTAAAGCATATTGTGGCGTGTTAATTGTGCGACTAATTTGTTTTGATCATCAATGTCGTTGTAATTACAAGTCGTAAGCACTGGGAGAACTAACTTTCTCACACTGATCAATGAATTATTTCGGCCGTTTCTAATACTTGCTAAAACAGATGACACATTGTATCGTCTTGCTGTGTTTTTGTTCTAACGTTTTATATGTTATATCGTGAATAATGCAATAACAAATGATTAATTAAAGGCCTGCAGTTTGACCCCGTCCAATTGTAAAGATTTATACTTTACTACCTGTTCCATGTGATTAGTGGCTTGTATCAACAATGTAGCAGTACATTCAGTATAATTTGGCGTATGTAGGTATTTTCTAACGGTTAATATGCACGATCACTCTGTGAGATGAGAATTAGTCAAAATGAGGCCCTGACAATTTAAGTAAACGTATATTATTGATTGTAAAGAAAATTGATAGTTATGAGTTATTCAAACTACATAATCCAGATCAGCCCAGGGACATAGATTACATGTTATGTAGGTGCCTCATCAGCCGTAGCGTAATCACTGAGACTGATAATTTGTATGCATGTATATAATATATGTGTATGGTCCGGAGGCCTTGAATTACGAATAAACTGTTAAACTGATCAGGATCTATGTTGTTTGTAAGGTCGGAGTTTCGTCACTTTCATATTCTGTTCTGTCACTTTCATGTATCATCTGGTTTAAAAAGGCCGCCAGATTAAGTGTGAAAATAATGCCTGTTTATACCTTGCCCAAATGTTGGATTTGAACTGGAGCGTACAACGAAGTCTTGTATTATTCTTGACTTGCACTGTCTCATTCCATTGACATATTGCCCAATTTGAGCGTATAGTGTAGTGAAGAGCAGAGTAGGTTCCGATACGTTTGTCATGGAAAACATTCAAGCTGTTGTTGAATGATTCCACGCTACTAGTGTCCACTGTGCTTGTGTTTCCCTTGCATAATAAATGAACAAAACAAACAACGTTGGTGGCCTGCTAATAATCGTCCACCGCATAATCTAAATTCACTTGAGAGAAAGCTTCTATACAGGAGGTTTTGGGCAATGCTATATAATTGTGGCGCATGGAGAGATGTCAGATATATAGAGAGAAAAGTAGCGGCTAGAAGAGGAGACTGTATTTGGCATAAGAGGGAACTGATGCCTGAATGTGTGGTACAGCAATGCAGGAACTGGCTGCCTAACCCGCGCAACCAGCCTTATTTGGGCCATAAGTGGAGTTGAATTGTTTATACCAGTTGTAAGTACTATAAAAATACAGAACTTCAATTTCAGCAATTTATAACCTCTGATATGTACGTGAGTCATAATAGATATAAGTGGTGCTCATGTATTAGATGTATACCATGCAGGGCCTCGCATGTGGCACATACGATGTGCGTCGACCGTCAGATTTGTACCGCTATTCATCGTTGTGTTTAGTGCGTCGACCGTCAGATTTGTACTGCTATTCCTCGTGTGTTTAAGGTCAAATATAGGTCAACCTGCAGGCCTTTAAGCAACATATAAATTGTCGACTGCTCTGTGTGGATTTGGGTAGTGAGTTACCGAAAATGTGACACTTGGCCTTCTGCCAGAACATACTGATGCAATAATGCCATACTTCCTGTTTGAATTGAATTGGTCTAAAACAAGGTGATCGACTCTCGTCTATAATTTTCCTTTTGTTTATAAATGACATTGGTACTTGTTTTGATTTTAACAATACGTGATACTGATCTTGATCAGTTGCATATGTATGTGTGACTATTTGCTAATGGGTATGCGTTAGACAATGTGGTTGAACATTTCAAACATGCTGACAAAAATGGAATTGTTTTAGACCAAACAAAGAGAGACAGATGCGTGTTTGAAGACAACTTAACACAATAATTAGCATGAACACATACTGGCTTAATCACATGAATAATGTTACAACTGACTCCTAGATTTATAAGTTTAACCCATACTGTATCTCTTATAACGATATCAAAGGCCTTTTTGTAATCTATAAACACATAGTATAGTTTTTGGATGCAGTAAAACTATACAGCCAATTTACTATGATTACTTCTAGAATCAAATTGTGACTTATGAAATATATTTTCATTTACGTACCAGTGAATAATTCTCTTTCTATGGGTAAATGAAAATATGTTTGCGGATTAGTAGAATTACACTATACATAGGTTGTACCTTTAATGAGCAAATTTGTTTGCTTGTTAACCAAATATACTAAGTTTATAATTTGCAATAATAGTCTAGAAAAAAGTGTTTGTTTATATAGAAATTGGGGGTAGGGCAACGGACTCATGCATCTTATTTTGTCAGTTACATTTACACTTAAAGAGTTCGGGATAACTGTGTCCAACTTACAAGCAACTGTGCATTGTTCGGCCTTAAATGACTTACGTGACAAGTACAGCATCAACAGAGAAAACGCCACTAATGGGCCGTATCAGACAGTAATATATGTTCTTGATACGTATCTACCAAGTGCCTATAGCCGAATGATATATTAATAATTATTTATGGTTATTCAAATTCCCATTTATGCGCATCAGAACATACAAAGTAGAGGGAAAGTACAATACGACTACGCTCTACCAACATGTCATGTTTCGGTACATTGTGGTTGTTGTTTACTTACATGTGTCGACATGGCCATGAACTATATGTATACTTTGTTTCGGTCTCATCAATGTATTTTGGTTGCTTTGAGGATTTAAAGTTGCATCAACATCTGGGCGGCGGTGGTGCTATGACCTATGTCAATGTTCTAGATCGGTGGTACAGGCCATTAACTTCGAACCCCGTTAATAGTTCATTATCTCAATGTCAAGCAAATAGTCTTTAAAATAAAAATAATGTCACATGCAATTATTATTCTTTCTTCAAAATGCTCAAACTCCCTTGTATTTCTTCGTTTAATGTAAGCTTCTTCTGTACGTATTGGTCCAATAGCACTGGAACCAACATTAGATAGTTCATAACATTTAACATTAATCTTAAGCATAATCATTCAAAATGATGCATGCATAGCAGAGGATTTTGGAGGAAATCCATAATATTATGCAGGAAATATACCATTCGTTTCCATGGCACTATGGGAGAGGATTCACCTTAATGTGTCGCATTAGTTCCACCACTAATTATGTTCTCATTGCAACAATCATATTCTGGGCTACAAGAGATATAGATATCAAGACAAACACATAGAAATCCTACATGTTGACACATACACTCGCCTGGTAGACTAGGGCCAATACATAGACAGCACTGACTGGACGTAGCATCTCACGGGCGTTACATGTATACAGTGTAATGAAATAGGTCATATTGTTTACTAGCGACGGACTGGGAACTAAAGACAAAAAGGGCAGATTGTTTACTAGCGATGGACTGGTTACTAAACACTAACATGTCAGATTGCTTACTACCGACGGACTGGTTACTAAGCACAAAAAGGGCAGATTGTTTACTAGCGACGGACTGGTTACTAAACACAAAACGTGCAGATTGTTTACTAGCGACGGACTGGTTACTAAGCACAAAAAGAACAGATTGTTTACTAGCGACGGACTGGTTACTAAGCACAAAAGGGCAGATTGTTTACTAGCGACGGACTGGTTATTAAACACAAAAAAGGGCAGATTGTTTACTAGCGACGGACTGGTTACTAAATACAAAAAAGGCAGCTTGTTTACTAGCGATGGACTGGTTACTAATCACAAAAATGGCAGATTGTTTACTAATTACGAACTGGTTACTAAACACAAACAGGGCATATTGTTAACTAGCGATGGACTAGTTACTAAACACATAAACGGCAGCTTGTCTACTAGCGACGGACTGGTTACTAAATACAAAAAGGGCAGCTTGTTTACTAGCGACGGACTTGTTACTAAACACAAAAAGGGCAGCTTGTTTACTAGCGACGGACTTATTACTAAACACAAAAAGAGCAGATTGTTTACTAGCGATGGACTGGTTACTAAACACAAAAAGGGCATATTGTTTACTAGCGATGGACTGGTTACTAAACACAAAAATGGCAGATTGTTTACTAGCGACGTACTTGTTACTAAGCACAAAAAGGGCAGCTTGTTTACTAGCGATGAACTAGTTACTAAACACAAACATGGCAGATTGTCTACTAGCGATGGACTGGTTACTAAACACTAAAAGGTCATATTGTTTACTTTGAATGGACTGGTTACTAATCTCTACAAGGTGAGATTGATTGTGTATTAAGGATGTATTAATACTTATTTACTGAATGTGTGCACTCTTGAAAGAGGTCAACCAATGATCATTGCTGACTGAAATGACCTGACCAGAGGTTCAGGAGATATAGTTGAAGCAAACTGTTGACGACGAACGTCTGCCAGAGGTCTTCCTCCACCAATACTGGCTGGGGAGTAGCTATATGATATAGTTTCAGTGTGACTTTATAATAACCCCAAACACAAACAAACAAACCAAATAATAAGTCAATTTTGGAAATGATTCTAGCCACGTGAAGCAATAATGTGTAACACGTAGGTAGCGTGCATAACGACCGCAGAGAGAGACTTGCATATGAATGAGTTTAGATCGACGATTGGAAATTATTCTTGTCACGTGAACGAACCATAGCATAATTATACTTTATTTAACTTAAAAATGAGGTTAATTGACCGCATTCGCGCTGCATGCGACTTGTGTTATTGTGATTATGATGACGGTAGAATATGCTGGACCAACGTTCTCTCCGATCTGAATAGTCAGGCACGAGTGCTATATTGGTTGAATAGTCAGACACGGGTGTTATATTGGTTGAATAGTCAGACACGAGTGTTATATTGGTTGAATAGTCAGGCACGAGTGTTATATTGGTTGAATAGTCAGGCACGAGTGATATATTGGTTGAATAGTCAGGCACGAGTGTTATATTGGTTGAATAGTCAGGCACGAGTGTTATATTGGTTGAATAGTCAGACACGAGTGATATATTGGTTGAATAGTCAGGCACGAGTGTTATGTTGGTTGAATAGTCAGGCACGAGTGTTATATTGGTTGAATAATCAGGCACGAGTGTTATATTGGATGAATAGTCATGCACGAGTGATATATTGGTTGAATAGTCAGGCACGAGTGTTATATTGGTTGAATAGTCAGGCACGAGTGTTATATTGGTTGAATAGTCAGGCACGAGTGCTATATTGGTTGAATAGTCAGGCGCAAGTGTTATATTGGTTGAATAGTCAGGCACGAGTGTTATATTGGTTGAATAGTCAGGCACGAGTGTTATATTGGTTGAATAGTCAGGCACGAGTGTTATATTGGTTGAATAGTCAGACACGAGTGTTATATTGGTTGAATAGTCAGGTACGAGTGTTATATTGGTTGAATAGTCAGGCACGAGTGTTATATTGGTTGAATAGTCAGGCACGAGTGTTATATTGGTTGAATAGTCATGCACGAGTGATATATTGGTTGAATAGTCAGGCACGAGTGTTATATTGGTTGAATAGTCAGGCACGAGTGTTATATTGGTTGAATAGTCAGGCACGAGTGTTATATTGGTTGAATAGTCAGGCACGAGTGTTATATTGGTTGAATAGTCAGGCACGAGTGTTATATTGGTTGAATAGTCAGGCACGAGTGTTATATTGGTTGAATAGTCAGGCACGAGTGTTATATTGGTTGAATAGTCAGGCACGAGTGTTATATTGGTTGAATAGTCAGGCACGAGTGTTATATTGGTTGAATAGTCAGGCACGAGTGTTATATTGGTTGAATAGTCAGGCACGAGTGTTATATTGGTTGAATAGTCAGACACGAGTGTTATATTGGTTGAATAGTCAGGCACGAGTGTTATATTGGTTGAATAGTCAGGCACGAGTGTTATATTGGTTGAATAGTCAGGCACGAGTGTTATATTGGTTGAATAGTCAGGCACGAGTGTTATATTGGTTGAATAGTCAGGCACGAGTGTTATATTGGTTGAATAGTCAGGCACGAGTGTTATATTGGTTGAATAGTCAGGCACGAGTGTTATATTGGTTGAATAGTCAGGCACGAGTGTTATATTGGTTGAATAGTCAGGCACGAGTGTTATATTGGATGAATAGTCAGGCACGAGTGCTATATTGGTTGAATAGTCAGACACGAGTGTTATATTGGTTGAATAGTCAGGCACGAGTGTTATATTGGTTGAATAGTCAGGCACGAGTGTTATATTGGTTGAATAGTCAGACACGAGTGTTATATTGGTTGAATAGTCAGGCACGAGTGTTATATTGGTTGAATAGTCAGGCACGAGTGTTATATTGGTTGAATAGTCAGGCACGAGTGTTATATTGGTTGAATAGTCAGGCACGAGTGTTATATTGGTTGAATAGTCAGGCACGAGTGTTATATTGGTTGAATAGTCAGGCACGAGTGTTATATTGGTTGAATAGTCAGGCACGAGTGTTATATTGGTTGAATAGTCAGGCACGAGTGTTATATTGGATGAATAGTCAGACACGAGTGTTATATTGGTTGAATAGTCAGGCACGAGTGTTATATTGGATGAATAGTCAGGCACGAGTGTTATATTGGTTGAATAGTCAGGCACGAGTGTTATATTGGTTGAATAGTCAGACACGAGTGTTATATTGGTTGAATAGTCAGGCACGGGTGTTATATTGGTTGAATAGTCAGGCACTAGTGATATATTGGTTGAATCTGAAATGTGTGCACAGCCTGATCATTTACATAACAGTTCACATATAACAGTTGAAGCTTATGTCTCTATAGAAACGATGACAAACATATATAACAGTTGAAGCTTATGTCTCTGTAGGAACAATGACAATCATATAACAGTTAAAGCTTATGTCTCTGTAGGAACGATGACAAACATATAACAGTTGAAGCTTATGTCTCTGTAGGAACGATGACAAACATATAACAGTTGAAGCTTATGTCTATGTAGGAACGATGACAAACATATAACAGTTGAAGCTTATGTCTCTATAGGAACGATGACAAACATATAACAGTTGAAGCTTATGTCTATATAGGAACGATGACAAACATATAACAGTTGAAGCTTATGTCTCTATAGGAACGATGACAAACATATAACAGTTGAAGCTTATGTCTATATAGGAACGATGACAAACATATAACAGTTGAAGCTTATGTCTCTATAGGAACGATGACAAACATATAACAGTTGAAGCTTATGTCTATATAGGAACGATGACAAACATATAACAGTTGAAGCTTATGTCTCTATAGGAACGATGACAAACATATAACAGTTGAAGCTTATGTCTATATAGGAACGATGACAAACATATAACAGTTGAAGCTTATGTCTCTATAGGAACGATGACAAACATATAACAGTTGAAGCTTATGTCTCTGTAGGAACGATGACAAACATATAACAGTTGAAGCTTATGTCTCTATAGGAACGATGACAAACATATAACAATTGAAGCTTATGTCTCTATAGGAACGATGTCAAACACATAACAGTTGAAGCTTATGTCTCTATAGGAACGATGACAAACATATAACAGTTGAAGCTTATGTCTATATAGGAACGATGACAAACATATAACAGTTGAAATTTATGTTTCTATAGGAACGATGACAAACATATAACAGTTGAAGCTTATGTCTATATAGGAACGATGACAAACATATAACAGTTGAAGCTTATGTCTATATAGGAACGATGACAAACATATAACAGTTGAAGCTTATGTCTCTATAGGAACGATGACAAACATATAACAGTTGAAGCTTATGTCTATATAGGAACGATGACAAACATATAACAGTTGAAGCTTATGTCTATATAGGAACGATGGCAAACATATAACAGTTGAAGCTTATGTCTCTGTAGGAACGATTACAAACACATAACAGTTGAAGCTCTATAGGAACGATGACAAACATATAATAGTTGAAGCTTATGTCTCTGTAGGAACGATGACAAGCATATAACAGTTGAAGCTTATGTCTCTATAGGAACGATGACAAACATCCAATATCAACAAACAACATCCAATAACAACAAACAACATCCAATAACAACAAACATCATGCAATAACAACAAACAACATGCAATAACAACACACATCATGCAATAACAACAAAACTTAGAACGTTCAGACTAGGAAAACAAATATATTCAAACTCTGATCAAAGGAGTGTGAATCAACTGGCGACATATTGGACGTTTACAAACAAAATAACAAAACATATTAATATACTTTAAAGTTAATAACAGGTTTTATATTATTTTGAAATTAAAAATAATTTAATCCTCTACCACGTGCTCCAACAAGCGTGCAACCATGCAACGTTGTATCATCGTCCTCTACCACGTGGCCCAGCAAGCGTGCAACCATGCAATGTTGTATCATCGTCCTCTACCACGTGCTCCAGCAAGCGTGCAACCATGCAACGTTGTATCATCGTCCTCTACCACGTGCTCCAGCAAGCGTGCAACGATTCAACGTTGTATCATCGTCCTCTACCACATGGTCCAGCAAGCTAGCAACCATGCAATGTTGTATCATCGTCCTCTACCACGTGCTCCAGCAAGCGTGCAACCATGCAACGTTGTATCATCGTCCTCTACCACGTGCTCCAGCAAGCGTGCAACGATGCAACGTTGTATCATCGTCCTCTACCACATGGTCCAGCAAGCTAGCAACCATGCAATGTTGTATCATCGTCCTCTACCACGTGCTACAGCAAGCTAGCAACCATGCAACGTTGTATCATCGTCCTCTATGCCATGCACCTATTCGTATTTAACTTAGGCTTAAAATAGAAAGCATCAGTTTACTTACTATTTAAGTTATAGTCATGTTCAACTGATTATAACAATGTGCGTGCAATACGTTACCAGGTTTTTGTGACAATGTGCGTGCATCACGTTGCCATGTTTTGTCACAATATGCGCGCATCACGTTACCAGGTTTTTGTCACAATCTACGTTCATCACGTTACCAGGTTTTATCACAATGTGCGTGCATCACGTTGCCAGGTTTTTGTCACAATGTGCGTGCATCACGTTACCAGGTTTTTGTCACAATCTACGTGCATCACGTTACCAGGTTTTGTCACAATGTGCGTGCATCACGTTACCAGGTTTTTGTCACAATCTACGTGCATCACGTTACCAGGTTTTGTCACAATGTGCGTGCATCACGTTACCAGGTTTTTGTCACAATGTGCGTGCATCACGTTACCAGGTTTTTGTCACAATGTGCGTGCATCACGTTACCAGGTTTTTGTCACAATCTACGTGCATCACGTTACCAGGTTCTTGTCACAATGTGCGTGCAATATGTTACCAGGTTTTATTAATATTTAAGCATTATTTATTTTACAACGATTGCGAAGCAAGTTTTAACAACTTTAGATTAATCACTCTTATTGGCGCACATGAAAGAGTTAATGTGGTCATTCGTGTGGGAGGAAACCGGAGTACCCGAAGAAATCCCACATGTCCGATCTGGCGACAACCGTACCATCTCACATACTTCTCGGTCTACGGCTCGAACCTGGGTTGCATTGGTGAGAACCGAGCGCGCTAAACGAGCAGGCATAATCTATGTTGCATCCACATACAATGCTCTTTCTTTTCTTCCTTTAGCAGGAATATATCGTTAACAATATGCTTCCATGTAAATAATTTATAAGTTATATTCGGGAGTGCTAACATTTATTGTAACCAATTGTCCGTAATGCATGTACTTGTGTGTCATCGTTCATACATAGACATAAGCTTCAACTGCTATATGCTTGTCATCGTTCCTACATAGACATAAGCTTCAACTGTTATATGTTTGTCATCGTTCCTATATAGACATAAGCTTCAACTGTTATAAGTTTGTCATCGTTCCTATATAGACATAAGCTTCAACTGTTATATGCTTGTCATCGCTCCTACAGATACATATGCTTCAACTGTTATATGTTTGTCATCGTTCCTACATAGACATAAGCTTCAACTGTTATATGTTTGTCATCGTTCCTATATAGACATAAGCTTCAACTGTTATATGTGTGTCATCGTTCCTATATAGACATAAGCTTCAACTGCTATATGTTTGTCATCGTTCCTATATAGACATAAACTTCAACTGTTATATGTGTGTCATCGTTCCTATATAGACATAAGCTTCAACTGCTATATGTTTGTCATCGTTCCTATATAGACATAAGCTTCAACTGTTATATGTGTGTCATCGTTCCTATAT
>CM026392.1:1689714-1707403 GCA_014843695.1 Archivesica marissinica | reverse complement strand
AACCGATGTCTCGTCTCGGTGCTTTACGCCGTGCGCGTAAAAGAACCAGAGGAGACTCTGGAATGGGTCTCTGTCTGTATCATGCACTATCCTCCAACATCTAAAACGACGAATCTCTTCAGGGCTCATATGGGCAACCGGTAGCGACGATAAATAAACGTAAAACATACACTCGAGTGAACGACCCATTTTAAAGTTGATGCGTACCTTCGACCAATAGAGCTTTCGGGACCTCTATGCGATGTTGCCTAACGCATAGCAGTCTCGATGGCTATATGTGTTGTAGCTAAACGTGGGGGACCTCCATGCGTGTTTGCCTAACGCATAGCACTCTCGATGATCTATATGCGTTAAGGCTTAACGCGGGGACCTCTATGCGTTTTACCTAACGCATATAACTCTCGATGTGGCCTAACTCGGGTGAGCTCTATGCGTTTTTGCCTATCGCATAGCACTCTCGATGAGCTATATGCGTTGTGGCCTAACTCGGGTGAGCTCTATGCGTTTTTGCCTAACGCCTAGCACTCTCGATGAGCTATATGCGTTGTGGCTTAACTCGGGTGAGCTCTATGCGTTTTGCCACAGTACGGAGTAATAGTGGGTCTTAACAGTATTTCACATGGAATTAGAGCGTCACCTATATATTGCACTACCCTCCAAAACAAGAAAATCACTACACTGTACACATATTTGTGATATGTTGTAGCATTTTGCAGTTAGGATTATGTCAACAGTCTCTACAATGTCGTCATTCTTTGACAACATATATATCTCATGCATGTTAATATAAATAGTCTAATCATTTTAACAGAACTATGAGTTATATTTTATGCAGCCACACGGCTATGCTGCATTTACCATTTTGTTTTATTGTTAATATGTGTTAGTTTATACAAATTTATTTTAGCTCGTTTGCGAAACAAGTTCTTATAACTTATACTAATCACTCTCGAGACCTCATTCCTGATGGAATCCATCGCCACGAGGGAGAGAGAAGAGGCATGTGGAATTTAAATGCCTTGCCTAAGGACACAATCGTAACGGCTCCAGCGAGGCTCGAACTCCGGGCCTTTCGCACGTGAAGCGAACGCGCTATCACTGAGTAATATATGTTGCATTTATTTATCGTGGTACCCGGTCCCTGGTATTTGTGGTCGCGGCTCAATAACGTTTTAAACATAAGACGCTCCGATGAGAGACATTGGTCAGTTACCGCCCGTGAATACTCTTCGAGTTCCTCTGTGTTTATCCTTATTTCTTTTGCACCACATGCTATCAATTTGCATCCGTTTTCGCCTCAATCTTATGAGTGTTACATTATTATGTCAAATGCATACTTTGGATACTTTACCGTAAAACATTGTTATCACGGTGTGATAAAATCACAGTTATCATACCGCAACATCTGGTTAGGAAACAACAATAAAAACAAAGGATTCTAACTAAAAGGATCAATTTACATTCAGGATAAATCGGACGTTATCTGCCAAGCAAGGTAATTGACAAAACATGTGTTTTGGACACGTTGTCAACATATGGACCCTGTGATATCCAGCACTGATCACTTGTTGTAATACCCCCGAGAGAGAGAGAGAGAGAGATAGATAGATAGAGGGAGAGAGACGGAGAGAGACATGGGGAGAGAGAGAGATAGATAGGGGAGATATATATAGAGGGAGATAGGGGAAGGGAGAGAGAGGGAGAGAGATAGGGGAGAGATATAGGGGAGAGAGAGATAGGGGAAGAGCGATAGGGGGAGAGAGATATATAGGGGAGAGAGGCGAGAGAGCTAGAGAGAGATGGGGGAGGAACAGAGGGAATAGTTTGCAACCCTTACTCGTCTTATCGATTGTGAATTTTTAGGGTCTGGTTACTAGATTAGGCGAAAAAAACATACATCATGCAGCCGACGCGCAGAAAATAAATGCAGGCAAATCATCGTAAAATGTTTGCTCTCAGTTGGGGATGATTATAAACAATATTAATAACTGTCTGTTAAAAAGCAAGGTTAAGCAAACTTTGGCACTCTCTCTAGTTGCCACATGCAGAATCCATTAGTCGCAGCGTCTGCCCATGCGTTGTGCGCTATACCTGACAGCCACACTGGTAATTAGTGGAATTACGGCTGTGCTCGAAATATCGGCCGATTACTCGATATACAGGATGTATACATACATATACATTCTTGTTTATCCGATATGATCAATTATCTATGTGGACTTCCTGTGCGTTAAACATGTGCTATACACGACAGCCATACTGGTAATTATTGGAACTACCTCTCTACTCGGCATATTCGGTTCTACTCGGCGTACCCGGCTCTACTCGGCATACCCGGCTCTACTCGGCATATCCGGCTCTACTCGGCATATCCGATTCTACTCGGCATACCCGGCTCTACTCGGCGTACCCGGCTCTACTCGGCATATCGGGTTCTACTGCCATGCTTAGTTCTTCGTTTGTGCCATGTTTGGTTCTTCGTTTGTGCCATGTTTGTTTCTTCTTTTGTGTCATGTTTGCTTCTTCTTTGTGTCATGTTTGTTTCTTCTGTTGTGCCATGTTTGGTTCTTCTGTTGTGCCATGTATGGTTCTTCGTTTGTGCCATGTTTGTTTCTTCTTTTGTGTCATGTTTGCTTCTTCTTTGTGTCATGTTTGGTTCTTCTGTTGTGCCATGTTTGGTTCTTCTGTTGTGCCATGTTTGGTTCTTCTTTTGTGTCATGTTTGGTTCTTCTGTTGTGCCATGTTTGGTTCTCCTTTTGTGCCATGTTTGGTTCTTATTGTGCCATGTTTGGGTCTTCTTTTGTGCCATGTTTGGTTCTTCTTTTGTGCCATGTTTGGTTCTTCGTTTGTGCCATGTTTTGTTTTTCTTTTGTGTCATGCTTGGGTCTTCTTTTGTGCCATGTTTGGTTCTTCTTTTGTGTCATGTTTGGTTCTTCTTTCGTGCCATGTTTGGTTCTTATTTCGTGCCATGTTTGGTTCTTATTTCGTGCCATGTTTGGTTATTCTTTTGGACCGAATTGTACGGACAGCACATGAATGCCTGTCGCAGCGGCTAGTTTGGAAAAGATAAATGTTTCAACAATGCCTGATAAATATAGGATCTAACACGCGTTGTAATTTCATACCATATTCTATGAAACAAGTTTTGGAATGTTGCTATTAAGTGAGCCTTTTGGCGAGTTTCATAAAATGTAGTAGGAAATCACCTCGAGTGTACTAGCCTTTTTATCTCATTACCACAGTAACTACAATCATTAATTTGAAAACAAATACGTTTCTGTTTGCCAGGATATGTTTGAGCCTATCACATTAACGCATTCGTACGCCGTAGTAAATAGTCCCTGATAATCGAACAGCTTCACGCAAATAATCGACACAATATTTTGAATCACTGTATCCCATTAGTGCATATTTAGCCTCTTTTTTATCTAAGCAGTTGATTTTCAGCAAATAAAGCATGAACACACACACACTATGTATACTTCGAAAATTATATTTTTAAACTTTTTTTCAATCACAACTAAAGTCGCCTTTGCAAACAGCGTATAGCCAGATCAGCCGTCTGACCAGGCTCTGTTGTGCTTGTTATTCGGATAGTGGAGCTAAAACAAATGCCTGAATAGCAAACAACATAGATCCTGATCAGACGCGGCGTTGCGCCGCGTCTGATCAGGATCTATGTTGTTTGCACATCCCTCCAATTTATTCGGCATGTTGTTGCGGGTTAAATAAACAACGAGTCGTACACTTACCGACCGTAAATAAACAACGAGTCGTACACTTACCGACCGTAAATAAACAACGAGTCGTACACTTACCGACCGTACATAAACAACGAGTCGTACACTTACCGACCGTACATAAACAACGAGTCGTACACTTACCGGCCGTACATAAACAACGAGTCGTACACTTACCGACCGTACATAAACAACGAGTCGTACACTTACCGACCGTAAATAAACAACGAGTCGTACACTTACCGACCGTACATAAACAACGAGTCGTACACTTACCGACCGTACATAAACAACGAGTCGTACACTTACCTACCGTACATAAACAACGAGTCGTACACTTACCGACCGTACATAAACAACGAGTCGTACACTTACCGACCGTACATAAACAACGAGTCGTACACTTACCGACCGTACATAAACAACGAGTCGTACACTTACCGACCGTAAGGGTGTTCTGATAATTGAATAGCTATAACTAACTGATCTCTTAGCATGTGTTTTAAATAGTAGTATACAGTCAAACCTGTGTTAAGCAGCCAGTCAATTGACTCACAGAAAGTGGATGCTTAACACAGGTGGTTGCTTAATAGAGATCAAATGTATACTAAAACAACATACTGGGAATCGGGAATCTGGCTGCTTAATACAGGGTGCCTGCTTATGGAGGTGACCACTAACACAGGTTTGACTGTAGTGTTATGACCGACAATATAAATCAGAACTCATAAAATGACTTTGCCTGACCTTCTTTGGGGCTTTAGCCCAGTAAGTAATCTTAATGTTGAAAGAAAATCTATCTTCATTGTTTATATTAGTAAAATCATATTTTATTGCCTTGGTCATGATGTAAAATACATAGCACAAGTACGTGTTCTCTAGTATATACACATATATTTTAGCTCGATTGCGAAACAAGTGCTTACAACTTATATTAATCACTCTCGATACCTCATTCCTGATGGAATCCATCGCCACGAGGGAGAGAGAAGAGGCAACGTGGAAATGCCTTGCATAAGGGCACAATCTTAACGGCTCCAGCGAGGCTCGAACTCCGGACCTTTCGCACCTAAAGCGAACGCGCATCCACTGCGCTATCACGACTTCCGCGTTTTCTTTCGTTTAATCATATTTTATTTTACTCTGTTATGACACCGAATCTACATACAATATATGCAACGAAAGCACATATGGGTCGAGCCACAAGTTCTTACAACATTAGAGACGGCTCCCATAAGTACGACATCATATCATGGTAATGCAAATGGTTTGGTGGCAAGCTTTAACAATAGAAAACAGTCTGCACCAAAGATGTATGAAGTTCTGACTCATGCTTAAATCGTATATTATTTCGTATATTAAACACATACAAAATATGTTGATACTATACTGCCACCATTAAAAACTGTGCACTTTTATATTGAGCGCTACTTTTTCATGAGTGAAGAAAATAATTCTTCACATATGGCACTAATTTACACAATATTTAAGCGCGTAGACGTCCAAATGTGCCTATATGTTTTTCTAAAAGGATATAAATTTTACCTCTAAGGCAAGTGCGCAGTTTCTTTTTGGTGTCAGTATAAATTATGTGAACATAGATCAGTAATGTTTTTAAAATGATATGGCAGAAGTTTCGCAGTCGTACACATAATAAATCGGAACACTTCGGTGAAATCAACTGTATTCGCGCAAAATATTTTCTTTCTCCAAGAAATCAGATTACATATCTGGTCGGCTGGAACATAAATGTCAAGAAAAGAGTTCCTAAAACACAGAAAACATACAGCAGAACTTCGCCTGGCGTGATTCCCTCTTCCCGAGTAGGTTTTAGTGGATATGCGGTTACTGTCGGAGTCATGTTGTGTAAAATATGTCAGAAAGATAAACGTATTTTAAGAATAAAATATTTTAAGATTTAAATCGTGAATGACGTTACGGTGACAGGTTTGAGTTTGATAAGTATGTGTACTTGGAGTAAGATTACTGTATAAATTACGGAATTTTGCTGAATCAAATGTACCATACTTAAAGATATATTCATGTCCCGTTGTGTATGCCAACACTATTAAAGCGACATTGCATCGCAAAAAGCCCCAAACATGATTTTTACGTATAAATAGCACTGCTACTATAAATTCTTCATAGACGGATCTGTATTCCAGTGGTAACACGTTGGACTGGTAATCCAGGGATCGCAGGTTCGATCCCCCGTCTGACCCTAATAAAATTAACAGTCTTTCAGATGGGACGTTAAACCGAGGTCTCGTGTCGGTGCTTTACACCGTGCACGTAAAAGAACCAGAGGAGATTCTGGAATGGGTCTCTGTCTGTATCATGCACTATCCTCCAAACATCTAAAATGACTAATCTCTTCAGAAGGCGTCGCTCATATGGGCAACCGGTAGCGACGATAAATAAACGTAAAACACACATTCTTCAGAAATAATTCGAACACTAACTTTCTATACATAAACAGTGTTTTTGTGGTATATAAACTCTCAAAAGTGAAAGTTATATTTCATATAGTGGTCAGCTACTCTCCTGAATTGATGTTTATTTATTATTGGGGTCTATACGAAGCGCGTGCTACTGTCGTTTAGAGATATTTTAAATCGTATTAGTCTAAAAAATAAATATGCACATGCACAAAAGGTGAGATATAACGGTAAATATGTACCATAAATCGTGTTAATCAGGATACACACATTACATTACGTATGGATATTGACCCTATTTACATTGTATTGTTATGTCAATAAACGTCGTATACGACGGTTGTTTATTTAGTTGAAATAGTCAGCTTTTGAAGTAAATATTCGGAAAACAATTATACATTATCATAGGAAAATACATTCTGTAGAAATTTGCGTTTTCGTCGATGTAGTGTCGCTTTAATCAACAAAACGTGCATAATTGGAGGTACTAAGAGAGAGAGGAAGAGAGAGAGAGAGAGAGAGAGAGAGAGAGAGAGAGAGATTAAGAGAGAGCGAGAGAGAGAGAGAGCGAGGGGAGGGAGGGAGGGAGGGAGAGAGAGGAAGAGAGAGAGAGGGGGTGGAGAGAGGGAGAGGGAGAGAGAGGAGAGGGAGAGATAGGAGAGAGATATGAGATAATAAAACAAACTACCCTAGTCAAAATAGTATTGTAAGTCGGTTATGTCGAATTATCCGGTTATCTCGAAGTCGGATCAAAGTCCCGTTTCAGGCACTATCATTTTACATATAGCTGGCTACGTTTATATAGACTTTCGTTTTGTCAAACTTCGGTTATGTCGAAGTATTTCGTTCTGTCCGACGGGGATTCGAGTACATTAAAAAGGTCACAATTGATGGATGTATGTGCTAAAAAACCTAATATGAATATGAATAAAGACGTTATTTAACGAGAGAACTCATTTGAACAAAGTAAATCTACCATGAGGCACTCAACAAAATTAAAACATAAAATAATACTGATTTAGAAATTGTGACAGTGTGTTTGAACAGTAATATATCTTTAAACTAAGATTATATATGCCGGTTTTACGTAAGCTTAATTAATGCGTAATGCGATATTACTGCTTCCATAAATGCGAATACCCTTGCGTTTTCAGCAACGGGCTCGGCATGGTGTGGGCTGTTGGTGAAATGTCTTATTTTAATGTCCTTGGGCCTCAACTAAGAAACCCCATTATATGAATCCATTATAGAAAGGGCTACAGCTAGATTTTATGAAGATTATTATCTTTCTCCGTGGTGGGAGTCATCCGTGTTCTCTCCGTGGTTGGAGTCATCCGTGTTCTCTACGTGGTGGGAGTCATCCGTGTTCTTTCCGTTGTGGGAGTCATCCGTGTTCTCTCCGTTGTGGGAGTCATCCGTGTTCTCTCCGTGGTGGGAGTCATCCGTGGTTGGAGCCATCCGTGTTCTCTCCGTTGTGGGAGTCATCCGTGTTCTCTCCGTGGGGAGTCATCCGTGTTCTCTCCGTGGTGGGAGTCATCCGTGTTCTCTCCGTTGTGGGAGTCATCCGTGTTCTCTCCGTGGTGGGAGTCATCCGTGGTTGGAGCCATCCGTGTTCTCTCCGTTGTGGGAGTCATCCGTGTTCTCTCCGTGGTGGGAGTCATCCGTGTTCTCTCCGTTGTGGGAGTCATCCGTGTTCTCTCCGTTGTGGGAGTCATCCGTGTTCTCTCCGTGGTGGGAGTCATCCGTGGTTGGAGCCATCCGTGTTCTCTCCGTGGTGGGAGCCATCCGTGTTCTCTCCGTTGTGGGAGTCATCCGTGTTCTCTCCGTGGTGGGAGCCATCCGTGTTCTCTCCGTGGTGGGAGTCATCCGTGTTCTCTCCGTGGTGGGAGTCATCCGTGTTCTCTCCGTGGTAGAAGCCATCCGTGTTCTCTCCGTGGTGGGAGTCATCCGTGTTCTCTCCGTGGTGGGAGTCATCCGTGGTTGGAGCCATCCGTGTTCTCTCCGTGGTTGGAGCCATCCGTGTTCTCTCCGTGGTTGGAGCCATCCGTGTTCTCTCCGTGGTTGGAGCCATCCGTGTTCTCTCCGTGGTTGGAGCCATCCGTGTTCTCTCCGTGGTTGGAGCCATCCGTGTTCTCTCCGTGGTTGGAGCCATCCTTGTTCTCTCCGTCCATCCGTGTTCTCTCCGTGGTTGGAGCCATCCTTGTTATCTCCGTGGTGGGAGCCATCCACGTTATATCCGTGGTTGGAGCCATCCGTGTTCTCTCCGTGGTTGGAGCCATCCGTGTTCTCTCCGTGGTTGGAGCCATCCTTGTTCTCTCCGTCCATCCGTGTTCTCTCCGTGGTAGGAGTCATCCGTGTTCTCTCCGTGGTGGGAGTCATCCGTGTTCTCTCCGTGGTAGAAGCCATCCGTGTTCTCTCCGTGGTGGAGTCATCCGTGGTTGGAGCCATCCGTGTTCTCTCCGTGGTTGGAGCCATCCGTGTTCTCTCCGTGGTTGGAGCCATCCGTGTTCTCTCCGTGGTTGGAGCCATCCGTGTTCTCTCCGTGGTTGGAGCCATCCGTGTTCTCTCCGTGGTGGGAGCCATCCGTGTTATCTCCGTGGTGGGAGCCATCCGTGTTACCTCCGTGGTGGGAACCATCCGTGTTATCTCCGTGGTGGGAACCATCCGTGTTCTTCCCATAAAGCGGTATCATCCGCAAATATTCTAATTGTTACAGAAGAAATTACCATTAAAAAGTTTCTGTTCTCCTTTTTTGGCGCCAGAAAGTAGGGAGGTCACGTTTTTTTCTAATACTGGTATAATATAGATGTAATATTCTGACAATTGTGTGTACGGGGTTTAAAGTTGCATCAACAGCTAAAGTCATATGGCGACTCTCCGGCCAGTATTGGTGGAGGAGGACCAAGACTCCTCCGAGTTGTATTTGAGGCAAGGACGGGCACCCGAGTAGAACCACCGACCTTCCGCATGCCAGTTAATTCACATTAAATGCATATCCCAGTAGACAATAAATGTTGAGGTATGATGCTTATTTAACGCTCTTTTATTTGTCTCCCTTTACAAAGAAAACAACATATCTGATTATATTTTATAGAATTTAATGTAAAATGTTAATAAAATATCAAAATAAAGTACAGGAGCAAGTTTATTAGGAACAAGAAATATTCAGGAGCATGTATGACCGTTATATGAAATCCTACTTTCAATTTTGAAAGTTAATTGACCACAAAAACACTGATTATTCAATGTTAGTGTTCGAATATATTCGGAAGAATGTGTAGTAGTAATGCATTTGTACGTGAAAAAAAATGCATTGTATTTGCTTTTTGCGATGTAATTCCGCTTTAATGAGGACATGTCGTTTTAATTGCTTTCCTCCATTTTCATCGTGTGTTCCTTTGCACAAGATATTAAAATTCGACCAATATAACAGTAATTAAGAAATAATAAGTATCAACCTTGGTATATCGCAGAATAACCCGAGTTTGAAGTTCTTATGCGTAGAAATATATCACGAAGGCCGAAGATATATCACGGTTGATACTTATTATTTCGATTCTAACACGACTTACATCTAATAATTTTAAAGGAGTATATTCTTCAAACGCCGGCTGCATTTGGCTTTCGAAATTTCCTCCCGCGTAAGGGGTGATGACATTATTTGGTATGGAAAATATCAATCTAGTGCATAAATGAACAAAAGTTGTAACTGATCAATAATTTTATTTATTTTGTCAAATAAAACTGTACAGAATAGTAACTGAAACGTTACTTAACAGAAAAACAAGATGGACAAGAGATTATCTGATTCTAAAAATAGCTCACTTCCGTGAATTCCAACGGTATTTTTTACAAACATCACGTGACTTTCATTCATAAAACTTTACACGCATTGTATAAATGAGGTAGCCAAAACACGGTGCGCGTGCAGCATAGTTCAAGGTAGGTATATTGCAGAATAACCCGAGATTGCTTTTACTCTACACGTATGTATGTTATTAGCTGGGTCGTGTTAGAATGTAGTATATACCATGGATACGTTATAACTGTGATATCAACGATGATGATTGAGCTTATTTACCCCACAGGGATTCGGCACATTTGGGGGTACTAGTATATATATTTAAGTACAGGGATTCTACTCTGTGGGCTGTCAGATTTCGCATCGATCAGTAAAATGGCCCTATCTGAGACAATTGTGTACAAAGCTGTCCAAATATAACGCCTATCCCGAGTCTTTATATTGTTCTTCAAATAAAACACAACTTTAAGCTGCATGCATGTATACTTTGCAAACAATTGCCACAAACATTGGCCATAGCAGGTCACATTTCCGTACTAGGACACGGGTTCTGTCAGCAACAAAAAAATCTTCGTCGGGAGAGTTTTAACTGTGAATAACATTATCAATAAAATGTGTTTCCACTAACGTGTAGGTTTATTCGGCAAAAATGTACGTCAAAAAGAGATTTCGTAGCATTTTCAATTTGTTTTGAAAAATTCTAAAGCGGCGCAATTCGCATTGAAACGAGCGTTCTGATTGGATTATGATTATTCTTCATATATAAAAAAACATCTTGTTACATTCTAATAATCCAATCAGAACGCTCGTTTCAACGCGAATTGCGCCGCTTTAGAATTTTTCAAAACAAATTGAAAATGCTAAGAAATCTCTTTTTGACGTACATTTTTGCCGAATAAACCTACACGTTAGTGGAAACACATTTTATTGATAATGTTATTCACAGTTAAAACTCTCCCGACGAAGATTTTTTTTTGTTGCTGACAGAACCCGTGTCCTAGTATGGAAATGTGACCTGCTATGGCCAATGTTTGTGGCAATTGTTTGCAAAGTATACATGCATGCAGCTTAAAGTTGTGTTTTATTTGAAGAACAATATAAAGACTCGGGATAGGCGTTATATTTGGACAGCTTTGTACAAAATTGTCTCAGATAGGGCCATTTTACTGATCGATGCGAAATCTGACAGCCCACAGAGTAGAATCCCTGTACTTAAATATATATACTAGTACCCCCAAACGTGCCGAATCCCTGTGATTTACCCTCGACTCCGGCGAACCATATAGGCGAGCGTGTGATATCCACTGATAAAATCATATGTATTATACCGCAACATATGGTTAATGAACAACAGTAAAAACAAAGGATTCCAACTAGAATGACGTCAATGTCACACTGCGAAGGTACATGTGTGTGCTTTACGTTTATTTATCGTCGCTACCGGTTGCCCATATGAGCGACGCCTCCTGAAGAGATTAGTTATTTTAGATTTTTGGAGGATAGTGCATGATACAGACAGAAGGTACAGATCAGTGCCCGAGGTTATAACACTTTTCTCAAACTCAAGCTCAAATGATTTGATTGGTTGATTCTGAGTTTTAATGCCAGCTGAACTAATCAAAAGCTTGAGACTGAGTTTGGGAGGGGGGGTTTATAACCTCGAGCCCAGGTGTTTTAGTATGTGTCTTAACAATGCCAACACCGGTGGATAATGTTAATACTTGTATTATGTTTATTTATCGTCGCTACCGGGTGCCCATATGAAGAGATGAATGTTTTTAGATATTTGGAGGATAGTGCAATGATACAGTCAGATACCCATTCCAGAGTCTCCTCTGGTTCTTTTACGTGCATGATGTAAAGCACCGACACGAGACCTTGGTTTAACGTTCCATCTGAAAGACTGATCATTTTATTAGGGTCAGACGGGGGGATCGAACCTGCGATCTCTGGATTACCAGTCCAGCGTGTTACCACTGGACTACAGATTTGTCACAATTACGCGTGTGTGTTTTTACGTTTATTTATGCACTAGATTGATATTTTCCATAAAAAATAACGTGAGGAGGAAATTTCGAAAGCCAAATGCAGCGGAGTAGCACCGCGTTTGAAGAAAATACTCCTTTGATTCTCGTCTAAAATTATTAGAAGTAAGTCGTGTTAGAATCGAAATAATAAGAATCAACCATGGTATTCGGCCTTCGTAATATATTTCTACGCATAAGAACTTCAAACTCGGGTTATTCTGCGATATACCACGGTTGATACTTATATTATATATTTCTTAAATATTTGTCTTTCAGTTATTTAGTGGCGAATAAAACATGGTTTGGAGTTCTGACGCGTAGGAATTAACCACACAGGCCATAAGCCTAAGTGGTTAATTATGGCGCTCACAACGACAAATCATGTTTTGTTCGACTATATTACTTTGTAAATTACGCAAATACAAATATTATTATGATATTAACATGACCAAAATATTTAAAACCCGCAAAAATAGTTGGTGTTATTTTTTTGAAGCGTAAATGACGTCACGAAACTACAAAATTCTTATTAAAATGACGTCACGTTTGACATCACGCTATGCTTTGTTGCAGATTAAACACGATACATTCTTCTTTATTCGCCAATAAATAAGTCAAATGCAAACATCTCTTCTAACACGACCAAAATATCTAAAATTATTTTTTAGAGTGCGTATATGACGTCACAAAACTACAACAATGCTAGTAACATTATGTCACGTTTGACGTCACGCGCTAAACAATGGTTTATTGCAGATCTAAGCACTGTCAATTTCTTCTTTTGAGTATCCAGACAAAATGCCGAACCATGTTATAGAAACACATGTATATATATATATATATCATGTTTTGAAACATTCGAAACACTTCTCTCCAAGCAAGGATTGCCTTACTTCCAAACATTTACAATGCAACTGTGATCACTTGTTACTTTGCACCAAGATGGCTAATAAAATTGGGTTGATATCGCCAGAAACAACGAGTAGAATGTTGCATCGTTGGTTCAAATGTTTCAGTTGAGCGGACATAAGGGCCATCGTGGTTTTATTATTAAACAGATTGTGTAAGTTATGTAGTCAACATGCAGTTGAATCAGAATATCATTGTATGCTATGTTGTGACAGTAAGAAACACATATGTTAACAATATTTCATGGCCTTGTGTACAGTAATTGTTCACGCTTATGTCGACAAAAAATAAACATTTGCAAGTAAATGTATCTAAAATAATGTATGTTAATAAGGAAAAATGCCCTGGACATTTTAATTGTTTCTTAAATGTATGTTGTATGAAAATGTATACATATACATGTATAATTTATATTTAATATTCATTACCATTTGTATTTATATTTGTCTTTGCCATAGTTTTTTGTGTTTGTAAATGGCCAAAGGCAACTTGTTTGCTGATTATGCCAATAAATTGAAAAAAATTGAAAATTCCTTTTCCTTTTTTATTTTCCCATTTCCCCCCCAACCATGTCAGTATTGTCTCCTACGTGGCTCATGAATGAGGTCTCGAGAGCGATTAAACTAATGTTGTAATAACTTATTTCGCAATCGAGATAATAATAAATGTGTATAAACTAAGTATGAATAAAAGGATTTGATTGCATCCGTCATCTTGTAAATGAGACATGAAACAAAAGTGTCCATTCTCGATTGGCATTACGATTACACGCCATAGCCACTAAACCCCAATCTGGCCGCCAATCAAGCCGGCTGATAAATGAGTCAATACGCTATTTGTCCGATTGGCGTAGTTGCATCCAGTTAGCAAACACTGCGCGTTTGAAATATTACGCAAAAGAAGCGAATCGTAAAGTAAGATCACAATATAAACACCAATAAATTCATGTTTTTGTTACAACATATTTCCTCTCCCACTCTCTCTCTCTCTCTCTCTCCTCTCTCTCTCTCTCTCTCTCTCTCTCTCCATACCTTGATTGCGTATGATTGACGTTTCAACTCAGGTATACATTTTACGACCCATTAAGTTAATAATGCACCATCCTTAGCACCAAGGGCTTAATTGCCATTAAAGAGAAAGGCGGGAATATTCTCTCTTTTTATATTTACTCGTTGTGAACACTCACTGTAGCTTATAGATGATTATTCTGCGTTCCCCGAGTTTATTGAGACTTAAGCTCGTCATGATCTAGTCTTATAGTTTCTAATGCAATTTGTGTTATTATATGATTCCGGTGGTTTATCACTTCTAATCCACCGGTACTTATATCAGCTTTAACGAGGTAACATAGAATGTACTGTTTACAGGTACTATAATAGCAGCGACTTGGAAACACATTGTTCTGACAGCCTTTGTAGAGCATAGCGAACGACGATGTAAATATATTAAACCATATTGTTTTACTTGGCTGACTTCACACAACAATCGTCTGTTTAATATCCGCTAGTTCAAAAGTGGCTATTTGAAAGTTATCCAGATTCATATATATTATGCCGTCTCCGTAGCCCAGTGGTTAAGGCGTCCGCCTACGGAGCGGGGGTCGAAGGTTCGAATCTCGTCAGGAGTTCGTTCTGATATGGCCGGTTGGTGAGCCGCCAGCTAGTTAAATAATGGTTACCGATTGCCTACCAGCATGACGTCTGGCACACAAGCATAGGATTCGGGAGGTACTGATGTTCATAAAAAAAGAGGTGTCTCATAAGTCAGAAATGGCTGGCCCTTTAAATAGGGGTGACACTATAATAAACAAACACTTTTAGTATGCAAATAACTAGAACTAACTAACGATATTTAGTTTATTTAAGGTAGCCACAATAAAAATGCATCTGGGCGACTAAATTGTCTAAGATGTTTAAACTAATCTAAATATAAATAAAATTGATGCTTAGAGGGCTATGTGGGCTGCTATATAGATTGTGCTAGTTACATTCGGAGAATTTATTACCACGTGCATTTTCGTTAACTAATTATAAAGTTGCAATTTTTTTTTAAAAATAATTAGAATTCGATATAACTGCTATTAATAAGATAGTTCGAGTCTGTTCACAGCTATACATGCTCGTATGGCCAAAGGCAATTGTATTTGTCGATTTGCCCAATAAAAACTTACTGTTGTAATTAGGGATAGCAACGAATAGTGATTTCAGTATTCCAATATTCGGTCGAAGAGATATTCGAATATTCGGTCATTTGCGGGAATATTCGAATATTCGTCTATTCGTCTATTCGTTGCCACTGGTTGTAATATAAAATTATGTATACATGAATAAGCTTAAAAAGATAAAATCATTAGTCGCTATTTCTTTTCAATTAGTATATTGTCTGGAGTGGTCGTAACTAATGTTGCTAGAATGTGCGGCCCCACCAGTTTCCTTATAGCATTGTCTTGTTTTGGATACGTTTATTTCGTTGTGCCATTGTCAATCAGGTTGACACTTCCACAGTCCCTGAGGTTATAAAACTTTCCTCAGATCTCAAACTCAAGCTCAAATGATCTGATTGGTTAATTCTGAGTGTTACTGTTAAATTGTTCAGCCACAGAAGAAACATAGAGTTTCGGCGAACCATATCGAAGTTGATTAAAAGTTAATCTAATCAGAAACAGTGATTAGATTATAGTGATATTGAGTAATGACGGATTAGAAAGATTGGATGTTAAATATACTGTGTAAGCGCATAGTCGGCTCACACAAATGGATTGTTAAATAAGCTTTTAATGATACGATGTATATATATATAGATCACTGATTATATATATATGGATATTTCTGATGCCCATTTAAACAAGATATTATATAGAAGAAATGTAATACTGTGTTGAGTTATCATTAATACATATAATAACGAAGAAACCCCCTAGACAACTCCAGCGAGTCTACAATAGGATAGACCCTGGTAAGAGCCGTAGCAACCGAGACATATTATTACGAGAAGAAAAAGGAGAGTTTGCGACAATTGGACGCTCGTCCGGGATTGGAAATAAAGAAGAGGTGACATATCGTGACATATTGTGAAGGACACTAGGATTTATATATGGAATATTGTGAAGGACACTAGGATTTATACATGAAGAATACAAGGGACTATTAATTAACGTGGGAAAACAGAAGTGCATGCGAGACAGTGTTAGAATTTGGAAATAAGTGAAAGACGTCAACGAATTATTAAATTAATGAAATGGATTAAATTATTGGAAATGTGCAAACTTTGAATATGTGATAAATGATATATTGGATTAACGAACGAGACAGACTTCGGTAAGTACCAGTTTTCTTTTCATAGAGGCTTAATATTATCATTAAAATTATATTAGTGATTTACTTCCTTTTATTGAACTCAATTCTATAATACATTTGGAGATACATTCTTGGGATTAAAAATTTTGGGAAATAAAAAAATAAAATGGCTACAACTAGGAGTGCTAATAAGGAAACTGAGGGGCCGGTTCACCCCGACTTGCAGACAACAGGTGATGAGATATGGGACAAATTAATGAGACGTCCCTTCTTTAATCAGGCAAATCTGGAACGTCAGGGTGAGATTTATGAGAAAGAAAGAGAGAGGGAAAGAGAGAGGGAAGAAGTAAAACAAAGAGAGAGAGAAAGAGAGAGGGAAGAAGTAAAACAAAGAGAAGAAAGAGAGAGGGACAGAGAAGAAAGAGAGAGAGAAAGAGAGAGGGATGAAGTAAAACAAAGAGGGGAAAGAGAAGAGAAAGAAAGGGACAGGGAGGAAAGAATGCAAAGGGAGAAAATGCAGACGGAGATTCGCCTGAGAGACATCCAGAGAGATCAGGAATCTCAGCAAAATAACCCCCTCCATACAGATAATAGGCCCTCTAAGACAAACATTTCTGTTCCTATTTGGACCCAGACTATGAGGCCAGATAAATTCTTCGCAACATGTTAGAGACTGTTCGAAGCTAGCCAGGTCGCCAAACAAACATGGGTGGGCCATATTATAGACAAGTTGTCCGACAAGGCCAGAAATATATATGCCACTCTTCCTGTCCAAGACGCTAATAATTACGATACCCTCAAGTCCGCCATCTTGGATGAATATAGACTCTCACCCACTGTATATAGAAAGAATTTCTTCTCTTGGGTAAAGAAACCTCAGCAGACATATTCCGAATTCATTAAGGAATTAAGGGAGCAAATGACTCTATGGACGGAGAACAATGATCCGAGCGAGGTCAACTGGATCGAGCTGCTCTTGATATATAGATTCGATTCCCAGCTAAGTGATGAGCTTAATTTGTTCATTCTGGATA
Source organism: Archivesica marissinica (assembly GCA_014843695.1). Taxonomy (NCBI): domain Eukaryota; kingdom Metazoa; phylum Mollusca; class Bivalvia; order Venerida; family Vesicomyidae; genus Archivesica; species Archivesica marissinica. The sequence goes on along the minus strand of CM026392.1, from coordinate 1,690,157 downwards.
AGAAAGCATCTACTCTCCAGGAATGTATTTCCCTGGCCGATGAATATAACCTCCATCGCAGATTAGCGCCCAGGACACGGATTAATTCAAATCCGAATGTGAAACCCAGAGATACAGAACACCGACCTCCAGCCCCAAGGCCATATATCCCATCACCCATGTATCGACCCAATATTAGGATAGATAATTCCCAAGCTACCCATATAACTCCCCGGATAGAAAAATATTGTAGTTATTGTAGGCGTAATGGCCACGGACGAACAGAGTGTTGGGCAGATCCCAATTCACCTAGGTACAGGGGTACTAGAAACCTAGCAAACGGACACCAAGTGTCAAACACTACTCATAGTTCAGACTTTATAACCAATGAGCCAGTGAACTCATGTGAAAATACCGAGATGGTAAATCCATTACTTGCCAAATATACAGGTCAAGCACGCATA
>CM026392.1:1576511-1688714 GCA_014843695.1 Archivesica marissinica | reverse complement strand
TTGATGGATGAAGACTCTCTAGCTATTATTGATGGATGAAGACTCTGCAGCTATTATTGGTGGATGAAGACTCTCTAGGTATTATTGGTGAAGACTCTCTAACTATTATTGGTGGATGAAGACTCTGCAGCTATTATTGGTGGATGAAAACTCTCTATGGATTATTGGTGGATGAAGACTATGCAGCAATTATTGGTGGGTGAAGACTATCTAGCTATTATTGGTGGATGAAGACTATGCAGCTATTATTGGTGGGTGAAGACTCTCTAACTATTATTGGTGGATGAAGACTCTCTAACTATTATTGGTGGATGAAGACTCTCTAACATTTATTGGTGGATGAAGACTCTCTAACTATTATTGGTGGATGAAGATTCTAACTATTATTGGTGGATGAAGACTCTGCAAATATTATTGGTGGATGAAGACTCTCTAACTATTATTGGTGGATGACGACTATGCAGCTATTATTGGTGGATGATGACTCTGCACCTGTTATTCGTGGATGAAGACTCTCTAGCTATTATTGATGGATGAAGACTCTCTAGCTATTATTGATGGATGAAGACTCTCTAACTATTATTGGTGGATGAAGACTCTCTAACTATTATTGGTGGATGAAGATTCTCTAACTATTATTGGTGGATGACCATTATGCAGCTATTATTGGTGGATGAAGACTCTCTAACTATTATTGATGGATGACGACTATGCAGCTATTATTGGTGGATGATGACTATGCACCTGTTATTCGTGGATGAAGACTCTCTAGCTATTATTGGTGGATGAAGACTCTCTAACTGTTATTGGTGGATGAAGACACTGAATCTATTATTGGTGGATGAAGACTATTGGTGGAGGAAGTCTCTCCAGCTATTATTGGTGGAGGAAGAGTCTCTAGCTGTTATTGGTGGAGGAAGACTCTCCAGCTATTATTGGTGGAGGAAGACTCTCTAGCTATTATTGGTGGATGAAGACTCTCGAACTATTATTGGTGGAGGAAGACTCTCCGGCTATTATTGGTGGAGGAAGACCCTCCATCTATTATTGGTGGATGAAGACTATCCATCTATTATTGGTGGATGAAGACTCTCTAGCTATTATTGGTGAAGACCTCTCTAAACGATTATTGGTGGCTGAAGGACACTCTGCAGCTATTATTGGTGGATGAGGGACTCTCAAACTATAGTGGTGGATGAAGACTATTGCATGCATATTATGATGGATGAAGACTCTCTAACTATTAGTGGTGGTGAAGACTCTCTAACTAATTGGTGGATGACGACTATGCAGCTATTATTGGTGGATGAAGACTCTCTAACTATTATTGGTGGATGAAGACTCTCTAATTTATTGGTGGCTGAAAAGACTATACAGCATTATTGGTGGATGAAGATTCTGCAGCTAGTATTGGTGGATGAAGACTTAACTATTTTGGTGGATGAAGACATCTCTAACTATATGGTGTTGATGAAGACTCTGCAGGCTATTGGTGGATGAAGACTCTTAATTATTATTGGTGGATGAAGACTCTCTAACTATTATTGGTGGATGAAGACTTATACAGCTAGATTGGTGGATGAAGGATTCTGCAGCTATTATTGGTGGATGAAGACTCTCTAACTATTATTGGTGGATGAAGACACTCTAACTAGTATTGGTGAATGAAGACTCTGCAGCTATTATTGGTGGATGAAGACTCTCTAGCTATTATTGGTGGATGAAGACTCTGCAGCTATTATTGGTGTGTGAAGACTATTTAGCTATTATTGGTGGATGAAGACTATGCAGCTATTATTGGTGGATGAAGACTCTCTATCTATTATTGGTGGATGAAGACTCTGCAGCTATTATTGGTGGATGAAGTCTCTCTATCTATTATTGGTGGATGAAGACTCTGCAGCTGTTATTGGTGGGTGAAGACTATCTAGCTATTATTGGTGGATAAAGACTATGCAGCTATTAATTGTGGATGAAGACTCTCTAACTAGTATATGTGGATGAAGACTCTCTAACTATTATTGGTGGATGAAGACTATGCAGCTATTATTGGTGGATGAAGACTCTGGAACTATTATTGATGGATGAAGACTCTCTAGCTATTATTGGTGGATGAATACTCTGCATCTATTATTGGTGGATGACGACGCTGCAATTATTATTGGTAGATGAAGACTATGCAGCTGTTATTGGTGGATGAAGACTCTCTAGCTATTATTGGTAGATGAAGACTTTCTAGGTATTATTGGTGAAGACTCTCTAACTATTATTGGTGGCTGAAGACTCTGCAGCTATTATTTGGTGGATGAGGGACTCTCTAACTATTATTGGTGGATGAAGACTATGCAGCTATTATTGATGGATGAAGACTCTCTAACTATTATTGGTGGATGAAGACTCTCTAACTATTATTGGTGGATGACGACTATGCAGCTGTTATTGGTGGATGAAGACTCTGCATCTATTAGTGGTGGATGAAGACTCTCTAACTATTATTGGTGGATGAAGACTATACAGTTATTATTGGTGGATGAAGACTCTCTAACTATTATTGATGGATGAAGACTCTCTAACTATTATTGGTGGATGAAGACTATACAGCTATTATTGGTGGATGAAGATTCTGCAGCTATTATTGGTGGATGAAGACTCTCTAACTATTATTGTTGGATGAAGACACTCTAACTAGTATTGGTGAATGAAGACTCTGCAGCTATTATTGGTGGATGAAGACTCTCTAACTATTATTGGTGGATGAAGACTCTCTAACTATTATTGGTGGATGAAGACTATACAGCTATTATTGGTGGATGAAGATTCTGCAGCTATTATTGGTGGATGAAGACTCTCTAACTATTATTGGTGGATGAAGACACTCTAACTAGTATTGGTGAATGAAGACTCTGCAGCTATTATTGGTGGATGAAGACTCTCTAGCTATTATTGGTGGATGAAGACTCTGCAGCTATTATTGGTGTGTGAAGACTATTTAGCTATTATTGGTGGATGAAGACTATGCAGCTATTATTGGTGGATGAAGACTCTCTATCTATTATTGGTGGATGAAGACTCTGCAGCTATTATTGGTGGATGAAGTCTCTCTATCTATTATTGGTGGATGAAGACTCTGCAGCTGTTATTGGTGGGTGAAGACTATCTAGCTATTATTGGTGGATAAAGACTATGCAGCTATTAATTGTGGATGAAGACTCTCTAACTAGTATATGTGGATGAAGACTCTCTAACTATTATTGGTGGATGAAGACTATGCAGCTATTATTGGTGGATGAAGACTCTGCAGCTAATATTGGTGGATGAAGACTCTAAATATTATTGGTGGATGAAGACTCTGCAGCTATTATTGGTGGATGAAGACTCTGCAGCTATTATTGGTGGATGAAGACTCTCTAACTATTATTTGTGGATGAAGACTCTCTAACTACTATTTGTGGATGAAGACTCTCTAACTATTATTGGTGGATGAAGACTCTGCAGCTATTATTGGTGGATGAAGACTCTCTAGCTATTATTGGTGGATGAAGACTATCTAGCTATTATTGGTGGATGAAGACTCTCTAACTATTATTGGTGGATGAAGACTCTCTAGCTGTTATTGGTGGATGAAGACTCTCTAACTATTATTGGTGGATGAAGACTCTGCAGTTATTATTGGTTGGTGAAGACTATGCAGCTGTTATTGGTGGATGAAGACTCTCTAACTATTATTGGTGGACGAAGACTCTCTAGCTATTATTGGTGGATGAATACTCTCTATCTATTATTGGTGGATGAAGACTATGCAGCTATTATTGGTTGATGAAGACTCTCTAACTATTAGTGATGGATGAAGACTCTCTAGCTATTATTGGTGGATGAAGACTCTGCAGCTGTTATTGATGGATGAAGACTCTAACTATTATTGGTGGATGAAGACACTCTAGGTATTATTGGTGAAGACTCTCTAACTATTATTGGTGGATGAAGATTCTGCAGCTATTATTTGGTGGATGAACACTCTCTATGTATTATTGGTGGATGAAGACTATGCAGCTGTTATTGGTGGATGAAGACTCTATATGGATTATTGGTGGATGAAGACTCTGCAGCTATTATTGGTGGGTGAAGGCTATCTAGCTATTATTGGTGGATGAAGACTATGCAGCTATTATTGGTGGATGAAGACTCTCTAACTATTATTGGTGGATGAAGACTCTCTAACTATTATTGGTGGATGAAGACTCTCTAACTATTATTGGTGGATGAAGACTCTGCAGCTATTATTGGTGGATGAAGGCTCTAGCTACTATTGGTAGATGAAGACTCTAACTATTATTGGTGGATGAAGACTCTGCAACTATTATTGCTGGATGAAGACTCTCTAACTATTATTGGTGGATGACCACTATGCAGCTATTATTGGTGAATGATGACTCTGCACCTGTTATTCGTGGATGAAGACTCTCTAGCTATTATTGATGGATGAAGACTCTCTAGCTATTATTGATGGATGAAGATTCTCTAACTATTATTGGTGGATGAAGACTCTCTAACTATTATTGGTTGATGAAGATTCTCTAACTATTATTGGTGGATGACGACTATGCAGCTATTATTGGAAAACCCAACAAAACAACACACAAAAACCCACCAAAAACCCACAAAAAAACCCAAAAATGGATGAAGACTCTGCAGCTATTATTGGTGGATGAAGACTCTCTATGTATTATTGATGGATGAAGACTCTCTAGAAAAAACCCAAAAAAACCCAACTATTATTGATGGATGAAGACTCTCTAAATATTATTGGTGGATGAAGACTCTCTATGTATTATTGGTGGATGAAGACTCTCTAGGTATTATTGGTGGATGAAGACTCTCTAACTATTATTGGTGGATGAATACTCTCTAACTATTATTGGTGGATGAAGATTCTCTAACTATTATTGGTGGATGAAGACTCTCTAACTATTATTGGTGGATGACGACTATGCAGCTATTATTGGTGGATGATGACTATGCACCTGTTATTCCTGGATGAAGACTCTTTAGCTATTATTGATGGATGAAGATTCTCTAGTTATTATTGATGGATGAAGACTCTGCAGCTATTATTGATGGATGACGACTCTGCAGCTATTATTGGTGGATGAAGACTATCTAGGTATAATTGGTGAAGACACTCTAATTATTATTGGTGGATGAAGATCTGCAGCTATTATTGGTGGATGAAGACTCTCTAACTATTATTGATGGATGAAGACTCTCTAGCTATTATTGATGGATGAAGACTCTGCAGCTATTATTGGTGGATGACGACTCTGCAGCTATTATTGGTGGATGAAGAATCTCTAGGTATTATTGGTGGATGAAGACTCTCTATGTATTATTTGTGGATGAAGACTCTCTAGGTATAATTGGTGAAGACTCTCTAATTATTATTGGTGGATGAAGACTCTCTATGTATTATTGGTGGATGAAGACTCTCTAGGTATTATTGGTGGATGAAGACTCTCTAGGTATTATTGGTGGATGAAGACTCTCTAACTATTATTGGTGGATGAAGACTCTCTAACTATTATTGGTGGATGAAGACTCTCTAACTATTATTGGTGGATGAAGACTATGCAGCTGTTATTGGTGGATGAAGACTCTCTAACTATTATTGGTGGACGAAGACTCTCTAGCTATTATTGGTGGATGAATACTCTCTATCTATTATTGGTGGATGAAGACTATGCAGCTATTATTGGTTGATGAAGACTCTCTAACTATTATTGATGGATGAAGACTCTCTAACTATTATTGGTGGATGAAGACTCTCCAGCTATTATTGGTGGATGAAGACTCTCTAGGTATTATTGGTGAAGACTCTCTAACTATTATTGGTGGATGAAGACTCTGCAGCTATTATTTGGTGGATGAACACTCTCTATGTATTATTGGTGGATGAAGACTCTGCAGCTATTATTGGTGGATGAAGACTCTATATGGATTATTGGTGGATGAAGACTCTGCAGCTATTATTGGTGGGTGAAGACTATCTAGCTATTATTGGTGGATGAAGACTATGCAGCTAATATTGGTGGATGAAGACTCTCTAACTATTATTGGTAGATGAAGACTCTATAAATATTATTGGTGGATGAAGACTCTCTAACTATTATTGGTGGATGATGACTCTACAGCTATTATTGGTAGATGAAGGCTCTAACTATTGTTGGTGGATGAAGACTCTGCAGCTATTATTGGTGGATGAAGACTCTCTAACTATTATTGGTGGATGACGACTATGCAGCTATTATTGGTGAATGATGACTCTGCACCTGTTATTCGTGGATGAAGACTCTCTAGCTCTTATTGATGGATGAAGACTCTCTAGCTATTATTGATGGATGAAGATTCTCTAACTATTATTGGTGGATGAAGACTCTCTAACTATTATTGGTGGATGAAGATTCTCTAACTATTATTGGTGGATGACGACTATGCAGCTATTATTGGTGGATGACGACTCTGCAGTTATTATTGGTGGATGAAGACTCTCTAGGTATTATTGATGGATGAAGACTCTCTAGCTATTATTGATGGATGAAGATTCTCTAACTATTATTGGTGGATGAAGACTCTCTATGTATTATTGGTGGATGAAGACTCTCTAGGTATTATTGGTGGATGAAGACTCTCTAACTATTATTGGTGGATGAATACTCTCTAACTATTATTGGTGGATGAAGATTCTCTAACTATTATTGGTGGATGAAGACTCTCTAACTATTATTGGTGGATGACGACTATGCAGCTATTATTGGTGGATGATGACTATGCACCTGTTATTCCTGGATGAAGACTCTTTAGCTATTATTGATGGATGAAGATTCTCTAGTTATTATTGATGGATGAAGACTCTGCAGCTATTATTGATGGATGACGACTCTGCAGCTATTATTGGTGGATGAAGACTATCTAGGTATAATTGGTGAAGACACTCTAATTATTATTGGTGGATGAAGATTCTGCAGCTATTATTGGTGGATGAAGACTCTCTAGGTATTATTGGTGGATGAAGACTCTCTAGCTATTATTGATGGATGAAGACTCTGCAGCTATTATTGGTGGATGACGACTCTGCAGTTATTATTGGTGGATGAAGAATCTCTAGGTATTATTGGTGGATGAAGACTCTCTATGTATTATTTGTGGATGAAGACTCTCTAGGTATAATTGGTGAAGACTCTCTAATTATTATTGGTGGATGAAGACTCTCTATGTATTATTGGTGTATGAAGACTCTCTATGTATTATTGGTGGATGAAGAATCTCTAGGTATTATTGGTGGATGAAGACTCTCAAACTATTATTGGTGGATGAAGACTCTCTAACTATTATTGGTGGATGAAGACTCTCTAACTATTATTGGTGGATGAAGACTATGCAGCTGTTATTGGTGGATGAAGACTCTCTAACTATTATTGGTGGACGAAGACTCTCTAGCTATTATTGGTGGATGAATACTCTCTATCTATTATTGTTGGATGAAGACTATGCAGCTATTATTGGTTGATGAAGACTCTCTAACTATTATTGATGGATGAAGACTCTCTAACTATTATTGACGGATGAAGACTCTCTAGCTATTATTGGTGGATGAAGACTCTCTAGGTATTATTGGTGAAGACTCTCTAACTATTATTGGTGGATGAAGACTCTGCAGCTATTATTTGGTGGATGAACACTCTCTATGTATTATTGGTGGATGAAGACTCTGCAGCTATTATTGGTGGATGAAGACTCTATATGGATTATTGGTGGATGAAGACTCTGCAGCTATTATTGGTGGGTGAAGACTATCTAGCTATTATTGGTGGATGAAGACTATGCAGCTAATATTGGTGGATGAAGACTCTCTAACTATTATTGGTAGATGAAGACTCTATAAATATTATTGGTGGATGAAGACTCTCTAACTATTATTGGTGGATGATGACTCTACAGCTATTATTGGTAGATGAAGGCTCTAACTATTGTTGGTGGATGAAGACTCTGCAGCTATTATTGGTGGATGAAGACTCTCTAACTATTATTGGTGGATGACGACTATGCAGCTATTATTGGTGAATGATGACTCTGCACCTGTTATTCGTGGATGAAGACTCTCTAGCTCTTATTGATGGATGAAGACTCTCTAGCTATTATTGATGGATGAAGATTCTCTAACTATTATTGGTGGATGAAGACTCTCTAACTATTATTGGTGGATGAAGATTCTCTAACTATTATTGGTGGATGACGACTATGCAGCTATTATTGGTGGATGACGACTCTGCAGTTATTATTGGTGGATGAAGACTCTCTAGGTATTATTGATGGATGAAGACTCTCTAGCTATTATTGATGGATGAAGATTCTCTAACTATTATTGGTGGATGAAGACTCTCTAACTATTATTGGTGGATGAAGATTCTCTAACTATTATTGGTGGATGACGACTATGCAGCTATTATTGGTGGATGACGACTCTGCAGTTATTATTGGTGGATGAAGACTCTCTAGGTATTATTGGTGGATGAAGACTCTCTAGGTATTATTGGTGGATGAAGACTCTCTAACTATTATTGGTGGATGAATACTCTCTAACTATTATTGGTGGATGAAGACTCTCTAACTATTATTGGTGGATGTTGACTCTCTAACTATTATTGGTGGATGATGACTCTGCACCTGTTATTCGTGGATGAAGACTCTCTAGCTATTATTGATGGATGACGACTCTGCAGCTATTATTGATGGATGAAGACTCTCTAGGTATAATTGGTGAAGACACTCTAATTATTATTGGTGGATGAAGACTCTGCAGCTATTATTGGTGGATGAAGACTCTCTAGGTATTATTGGTGGATGAAGACTATCTAGCTATTATTGGTGGATGAAGACTCTGCAGCTATTATTGGTGGATGACGACTCTGCAGTTATTATTGGTGGATGATGACTATGCAGCTATTATTGGTGGATGAAGACTCTCAAGGTATTATTGGTGGATGAAGACTCTCTATGTATTATTGGTGGATGAAGACTCTCTAGGTATTATTGGTGGATGAAGACTCTCTAACTATTATTGGTGGATGAATACTCTCTAACTATTATTGGTGGATGAAGACTCTCTAACTATTATTGGTGGATGAAGACTCTCTAACTATTATTGATGGATGACGACTATGCAGCTATTATTGGTGGATGAAGACTATGCACCTGTTATTCCTGGATGAAGACTCTCTAGCTATTATTGATGGATGAAGATTCTCTAGTTATTATTGACGGATGAAGACTCTGCAGCTATTATTGATGGATGACGACTCTGCAGCTATTATTGGTGGATGAAGACTCTCTAGGTATAAATGGTGAAGACACTCTAATTATTATTGGTGGATGAAGACTCTCTAGGTATTATTGGTGGATGAAGACTCTCTATGTATTATTTGTGGATGAAGACTCTCTATGTATAATTGGTGAAGACTCTCTAATTATTATTGGTGGATGAAGACTCTCTATGTGTTATTGGTGGATGAAGACTCTCTATGTATTATTGGTGGATGAAGACTCTCTAGGTATTATTGGTGGATGAAGACTCTCTAACTATTATTGGTGTATGAAAACACTCTAACTATTATTGGTGGAGTAAGACTCTGCAGCTATTATTGGTGGATGAAGACTATGCAGCTGTTATTGGTGGATGAAGACTCTCTAACTATTATTGGTGGACGAAGACACTCTAGCTATTATTGGTGGATGAAGACTCTCTATCTATTATTGGTGGATGAAGACTATGCAGCTGTTATTGGTTGATGAAGACTCTGCAGCTATTATTGGTGGATGAAGACTCTCTAACTATTATTGGTGGATGAAGACTCAGCAGCTATTATTGGTGGATGAAGACTCTATAGCTATTATTGGTGGCTGAATACTCTGCAGCTATTATTGGTGGATGAAGACTCTCTCGGTATTATTGGTGGATGAAGACTATGCAACTATTATTGATGGATGAAGACTCTGCAGCTATTATTTGTGGATGAAGACTATGCAGCTATTATTGGTGGATGAAGACTCTGCATCTATTATTGGTGGAGGAAGACTCTGCAACTATTATTGTTGGATGAAGACTATGCAGCTATTATTGGTGGATGACGACTCTCTAGCTTTTATTGGTGGATGAAGACTCTGCAGCTATTATTGGTGGATGAAGACTCTAACTATTATTGGTGGATGAAGACTCTGCAACTATTATTGGTGGATGAAGGCTCTAACTACTGTTGGTGGATGAAGATTCTAACTATTATTGGTGGATGAAGACTCTGCAACTATTATTGGTGGATGAAGACTCTCTAACTATTATTGGTTGATGAAGATTCTCTAACTATTATTGGTGGATGACGACTATGCAGCTATTATTGGTGGATGAAGACTCTCTAACTATTATTGGTGGATGACAACTATGCAGCTATTATTGGTGGATGATGACTCTGCACCTGTTATTGGTGGATGAAGACTCTCTAGCTATTATTGATGGATGAAGACTCTCTAGCTATTATTGATGGATGAAGACTCTGCAGCTATTATTGGTGGATGACGACTCTGCAGTTATTATTGGTGGATGAAGAGTCTCTAGGTGTTATTGGTGGATGAAGACTCTCTATGTATTATTTGTGGATGAAGACTCTCTAGGTATAATTGGTGAAGACTCTCTAATTATTATTGGTGGATGAAGACTCTCTATGTATTATTGGTGGATGAAGACTCTCTATGTATTATTGGTGGATGAAGACTCTCTAGGTATTATTGGTGGATGAAGACTCTCTAACTATTATTGGTGGATGAATACTCTCTAACTATTATTGGTGGATGAAGATTCTCTAACTATTATTGGTGGAGGAAGACTCTCTAACTATTATTGGTGGATGACGACTATGCAGCTATTATTGGTGGATGATGACTATGCACCTGTTATTCCTGGATGAAGACTCTCTAGCTATTATTGATGGATGAAGATTCTCTAGTTATTATTGATGGATGAAGACTCTGCAGCTATTATTGATGGATGACGACTCTGCAGCTATTATTGGTGGATGAAGACTCTCTAGGTATAATTGGTGAAGACACTCTAATTATTATTGGTGGATGAAGACTCTGCAGCTCTTATTGGTGGATGAAGACTCTCTAGGTATTATTGGTGGATGAAGACTCTCTAGCTATTATTGATGGATGAAGACACTGCAGCTATTATTGGTGGATGACGACTCTGCAGTTATTATTGGTGGATGAAGACTCTGCAGCTATTATTGGTGGATGAAGAATCTCCAGGTATTATTGGTGGATGAAGACTCTCTATGTATTATTTGTGGATGAAGACTCTCTAGGTATAATTGGTGAAGACTCTCTAATTATTATTGGGGATGAAGACTCTCTATGTATTATTGGTGGATGAAGACTCTCTATGTATTATTGGTGGATGAAGATTCTCTAGGTATTATTGTTGGATGAAGACTCTCAAACTATTATTGGTGGATGAAGACTCTCTAACTATTATTGGTGGATGAAGACTCTCTAACTATTATTGGTGGATGAAGACTCTGCGGTTATTATTGGTGGATGAAGACTATGCAGCTGTTATTGGTGGATGAAGACTCTCTAACTATTATTGGTGGACGAAGACTCTCTAGCTATTATTGGTGGATGAATACTCTCTATCTATTATTGTTGGATGAAGACTATGCAGCTATTATTGGTTGATGAAGACTCTCTAACTATTATTGATGGATGAAGACTCTCTAACTATTATTGATGGATGAAGACTCTCTAGCTATTATTGGTGGATGAAGACTCTGCAGCTATTATTGATGGATGAAGACTCTAACTATTATTGGTGGATGAAGACTCTCTAGGTATTATTGGTGAAGACTCTCTAACTATTATTGGTGGATGAAGACTCTGCAGCTATTATTTGGTGGATGAACACTCTCTATGTATTTTTGGTGGATGAAGACTCTGCAGCTATTATTGGTGGATGAAAACTCTATATGGATTATTGGTGGATGAAGACTCTGCAGCTATTATTGGTGGGTGAAGACTATCTAGCTATTATTGGTGGATGAAGACTATGCAGCTAGTATTGGTGGATGAAGACTCTCTAACTATTATTGGTGGATGAAGACTCTCTAAATATTATTGGTGGATGAAGACTCTCTAACTATTATTGGTGGATGAAGACTCTGCAGCTATTATTGGTAGATGAAGGCTCTAACTATTGTTGGTGGATGAAGATTCTAACTATTATTGGTGGATGAAGACTCTGCAACTATTATTGGTGGATGAAGACTCTCTAACTATTATTGGTGGATGACGACTATGCAGCTATTATTGGTGAATGATGACTCTGCACCTGTTATTCGTGGATGAAGACTCTCTAGCTCTTATTGATGGATGAAGACTCTCTAGCTATTATTGATGGATGAAGATTCTCTAACTATTATTGGTGGATAAAGACTCTCTAACTATTAGTGGTGGATGAAGATTCTCTAACTATTATTGGTGGATGACGACTATGCAGCTATTATTGGTGGATGACGACTCTGCAGTTATTATTGGTGGATGAAGACTCTCTAGGTATTATTGGTGGATGAAGACTCTCTAGGTATTATTGGTGGATGAAGACTCTCTAACTATTATTGGTGGATGATTACTCTCTAACTATTATTGGTGGATGAAGACTCTCTAACTATTATTGGTGGATGAAGACTCTGCAGCTATTATTGGTGGATGAAGAATCTCCAGGTATTATTGGTGGATGAAGACTCTCTATGTATTATTTGTGGATGAAGACTCTCTAGGTATAATTGGTGAAGACTCTCTAATTATTATTGGGGATGAAGACTCTCTATGTATTATTGGTGGATGAAGACTCTCTATGTATTATTGGTGGATGAAGATTCTCTAGGTATTATTGGTGGATGTTGACTCTCTAACTATTATTGGTGGATGACGACTATGCAGCTATTATTGGTGGATGATGACTCTGCACCTGTTATTCGTGGATGAAGACACTCTAGCTATTATTGATGGATGAAGATTCTCTAGTTATTATTGATGGATGAAGACTCTGCAGCTATTATTGATGGATGACGACTCTGCAGCTATTATTGGTGGATGAAGACTCTCTAGGTATTATTGGTGCATGAAGACTCTCTAGCTATTATTGATGGATGAAGACTCTGCAGCTATTTATGGTTGATGACGACTCTCTAGCTTTTATTGGTGGATGAAGACTCTGCAGCTATTATTTGGTGGATGAAGAATCTCTATGTATTATTGGTGGATGAAGACTCTGCAGCTATTATTGGTGGATGAAGTCTCTCTATGTATTATTGGTGGATGAAGACTCTGCATCTATTATTGGTGGATGAAGACTCTGCAACTATTATTGTTGGATGAAGACTATGCAGCTACTATTGGTGGATGACGACTCTCTAGCTTTTATTGGTGGATGAAGACTCTGCAGCTATTATTGGTGGATGAAGACTCTCTCGGTATTATTGGTGGATGAAGACTATGCAACTATTATTGATGGATGAAGACTATGCAGCTATTATTGGTGGATGAAGACTATGCAGCTATTATTGGTGTATGAAGACTCTGCAACTATTATTGATGGATGAAGACTCTTTAGCTATTATTGGTGGATGAAGACTGCATCTATTATTGGTGGATGATGACTCTCTAGCTATTATTGGTGGATGAAGTCTCTTTATGTATTATTGGTGGATGAAGACTCTGCAACTAGTATTGATGGATGAAGACTCTCTAACTATTATTGGTGGATGACGACTATGCAGCTATTATTGGTGGATGATGACTCTCTAGCTATTATTGATGGATGAAGACTCTATAACTATTATTGGTGGCTGAATACTCTGCAGCTATTATTGGTGGATGAAGGCTCTCTCGGTATTATTGGTGGATGAAGACTATGCAACTATTATTGATGGATGAAGACTATGCAGCTATTATTGGTGGATGAAGACTATGCAACTATTATTGATGGATGAAGACTCTCTAGCTATTATTGGTGGATGAAGACTCTGCATCTATTATTGATGGATGAAGACTCTGCAACTATTATTGATGGATGAAGACTATGCAGCTATTATTGGTGGATCACGACTCTCTAGCTATTATTGGTGGATGAAGACTCTGCATCTATTATTTGGTGGATGAAGAATCTCTATGTATTATTGGTGGATGAAGATTCTGCAGCTATTATTGGTGGATGAAGACTCTCTATGTAGTATTGGTGGATGAAGACTCAGCAGCTATTATTGGTGGATGAAGACTCTCTAACTATTATTGGTGGATGAAGACTCAGCAGCTATTATTGGTGGATGAAGACTATATAGCTATTATAGGTGAATGAAGACTTTCTAGCTATTATTGGTGGATGAAGACTCTGCAGCTATTATTGGTGGATGAAGACTCTCTATGTATTATTGGTGGATGAAGACTATGCAACTATTATTGATGGATGGAGACTATGCAGCTATTATTGGTGGATGATGACTATGCAGCTATTATTGGTGGATGAAGACTCTCTAGCTATTATTGATGGATGAATACTCTGCATCTATTATTGATGGATGAAGAATATGCAGCTATTATTGGTGGATGAAGACTCTCTAGCTATTATTGGTGGATGAAGACTCTCTATGTATTATTGGTGAATGAAGACTCTCTATGTATTATTTGTGAATGAAGACTCTCTAGGTATAATTGGTGAAGACTCTCTAATTATTATTGGTGGATGAAGACTCTGCAGCTATTATTGGTGGATGAAGACACTCTAGGTATTATTGGTGTATGAAGACTCTCTATGAATTATTTGTGGATGAAGACTCTCTAGGTATAATTGGTGAAGACTCTCTAATTATTATTGGTGGATGAAGACTCTCTATGTATTATTGGTGGATGAAGACTCTCTAGGTATTATTGGTGGATGAAGACTCTCTAACTATTATTGGTGGATGAAGACTCTCTAACTATTATTGGTGGATGAAGACTCTGCAGCTATTATTGGTGGATGAAGACTATGCAGCTGTTATTGGTGTATGAAGACTATTTAACTATTATTGGTGGACGAAGACTCTCTAGCTATTATTGGTGGATGAATACTCTCTATCTATTATTGCTGGATGATGACTATGCAGCTATTATTGGTTGATTAAGACTCTCTAACTATTATTGATGGATGAAGACTCTCTAACTGTTATTGATGGATGAAGACTCTCTAGCTATTATTGGTGGATGAAGAATCTGCATATATTATTGGTGGATGAAGACTCTGCCACTTTTATTTATGGATGAAAAATATGCAGCTATTATTGGTGGGTGAAGACTATCTAGCTATTTTTGGTGGATGAAGACTATGCAGCTATTATTGGTGGATGAAGACTCTCTAGCTATTATTGGTGGATGAAGACTCTCTAGGTAGTATTGGTGAAGACTCTCTAACTATTATTGGTGGATGAAGACTCTCTATGTATTATTGGTGGATGAAGACTCTCTATGTATTATTGGTGGATGAAGACTATCTAGGTATTATTGGTGGATGAAGATTCTCTAACTATTATTGGTGGATGAAGACTCTGCAGCTATTATTGGTGGATGAAGACTATGCAGCTGTTATTGGTGGATGAAGACTCTCTAACTATTATTGGTGGACAAAGACTCTCTAGCTATTATTGGTGGATGAATACTCTCTATCTATTATAGGTGGATGAAGACTATGCAGCTATTATTGGTTGATGAAGACTCTCTAACTATTATTAATGGATGAAGACTTTCTAAATATTATTGGTGGATGAAGATTCTGCAGCTATTATTTGGTGGATGAACACTCTCTATGTGTTATTGGTGGATGAAGACTATGCAGCTATTATTGGTGGATGAGGACTCTCTAACTATTATTGGTGGATGAAGACTCTCTAACTATTATTGGTGGATGTTGACTCTCTAACTATTATTGGTGGATGACGACTATGCAGCTATTATTGGTGTATGATGATTCTGCACCTGTTATTCGTGGATGAAGACACTCTAGCTATTATTGATGGATGAAGATTCTCTAGTTATTATTGATGGATGAAGACTCTGCAGCTATTATTGATGGATGACGACTCTGCAGCTATTATTGGTGGATGAAGACTCTCTAGGTATTATTGGTGCATGAAGACTCTCTAGCTATTATTGATGGATGAAGACTCTGCAGCTATTTATGGTTGATGACGACTCTCTAGCTTTTATTGGTGGATGAAGACTCTGCAGCTATTATTTGGTGGATGAAGAATCTCTATGTATTATTGGTGGATGAAGACTCTGCAGCTATTATTGGTGGATGAAGTCTCTCTATGTATTATTGGTGGATGAAGACTCTGCATCTATTATTGGTGGATGAGGACTCTGCAACTATTATTGTTGGATGAAGACTATGCAGCTATTATTGGTGGATGACGACTCTCTAGCTTTTATTGGTGGATGAAGACTCTGCAGCTATTATTGGTGGATGAAGACTCTCTCGGTATTATTGGTGGATGAAGACTATGCAACTATTATTGATGGATGAAGACTATGCAGCTATTATTGGTGGATGAAGACTATGCAGCTATTATTGGTGTATGAAGACTCTGCAACTATTATTGATGGATGAAGACTCTTTAGCTATTATTGGTGGATGAAGACTGCATCTATTATTGGTGGATGATGACTCTCTAGCTATTATTGGTGGATGAAGTCTCTTTATGTATTATTGGTGGATGAAGACTCTGCAACTAGTATTGATGGATGAAGACTCTCTAACTATTATTGGTGGATGACGACTATGCAGCTATTATTGGTGGATGATGACTCTCTAGCTATTATTGATGGATGAAGACTCTATAACTATTATTGGTGGCTGAATACTCTGCAGCTATTATTGGTGGATGAAGGCTCTCTCGGTATTATTGGTGGATGAAGACTATGCAACTATTATTGATGGATGAAGACTATGCAGCTATTATTGGTGGATGAAGACTATGCAACTATTATTGATGGATGAAGACTCTCTAGCTATTATTGGTGGATGAAGACTCTGCATCTATTATTGATGGATGAAGACTCTGCAACTATTATTGATGGATGAAGACTATGCAGCTATTATTGGTGGATCACGACTCTCTAGCTATTATTGGTGGATGAAGACTCTGCATCTATTATTTGGTGGATGAAGAATCTCTATGTATTATTGGTGGATGAAGATTCTGCAGCTATTATTGGTGGATGAAGACTCTCTATGTAGTATTGGTGGATGAAGACTCAGCAGCTATTATTGGTGGATGAAGACTCTCTAACTATTATTGGTGGATGAAGACTCAGCAGCTATTATTGGTGGATGAAGACTCTATAGCTATTATAGGTGAATGAAGACTTTCTAGCTATTATTGGTGGATGAAGACTCTGCAGCTATTATTGGTGGATGAAGACTCTCTATGTATTATTGGTGGATGAAGACTATGCAACTATTATTGATGGATGGAGACTATGCAGCTATTATTGGTGGATGATGACTATGCAGCTATTATTGGTGGATGAAGACTCTCTAGCTATTATTGATGGATGAATACTCTGCATCTATTATTGATGGATGAAGAATATGCAGCTATTATTGGTGGATGAAGACTCTCTAGCTATTATTGGTGGATGAAGACTCTCTATGTATTATTGGTGAATGAAGACTCTCTATGTATTATTTGTGAATGAAGACTCTCTAGGTATAATTGGTGAAGACTCTCTAATTATTATTGGTGGATGAAGACTCTGCAGCTATTATTGGTGGATGAAGACACTCTAGGTATTATTGGTGTATGAAGACTCTCTATGAATTATTTGTGGATGAAGACTCTCTAGGTATAATTGGTGAAGACTCTCTAATTATTATTGGTGGATGAAGACTCTCTATGTATTATTGGTGGATGAAGACTCTCTAGGTATTATTGGTGGATGAAGACTCTCTAACTATTATTGGTGGATGAAGACTCTCTAACTATTATTGGTGGATGAAGACTCTGCAGCTATTATTGGTGGATGAAGACTATGCAGCTGTTATTGGTGTATGAAGACTATTTAACTATTATTGGTGGACGAAGACTCTCTAGCTATTATTGGTGGATGAATACTCTCTATCTATTATTGCTGGATGATGACTATGCAGCTATTATTGGTTGATGAAGACTCTCTAACTATTATTGATGGATGAAGACTCTCTAACTGTTATTGATGGATGAAGACTCTCTAGCTATTATTGGTGGATGAAGAATCTGCATATATTATTGGTGGATGAAGACTCTGCCACTTTTATTTATGGATGAAAAATATGCAGCTATTATTGGTGGGTGAAGACTATCTAGCTATTTTTGGTGGATGAAGACTATGCAGCTATTATTGGTGGATGAAGACTCTCTAGCTATTATTGGTGGATGAAGACTCTCTAGGTGGTATTGGTGAAGACTCTCTAACTATTATTGGTGGATGAAGACTCTCTATGTATTATTGGTGGATGAAGACTCTCTATGTATTATTGGTGGATGAAGACTATCTAGGTATTATTGGTGGATGAAGATTCTCTAACTATTATTGGTGGATGAAGACTCTGCAGCTATTATTGGTGGATGAAGACTATGCAGCTGTTATTGGTGGATGAAGACTCTCTAACTATTATTGGTGGACGAAGACTCTCTAGCTATTATTGGTGGATGAATACTCTCTATCTATTATAGGGGGATTAAGACTATGCAGCTATTATTGGTTGATGAAGACTCTCTAACTATTATTAATGGATGAAGACTTTCTAAATATTATTGGTGGATGAAGATTCTGCAGCTATTATTTGGTGGATGAACACTCTCTATGTGTTATTGGTGGATGAAGACTATGCAGCTATTATTGGTGGATGAGGACTCTCTATGGATTATTGATGAAGACTCTGCAGCTATTATTGGTGGGTGAAGACTATCTAGCTATTATTGGTGGATGAAGACTATGCAGCTATTATTGGTGGATGAAGACTCTCTAGGTATTATTGGTGGATGAAGACTCTCTAACTATTATTGGTGGATGAAGACTCTCTAACTATTATTGGTGGATGAAGACTCTGCAGCTATTATTGGTGGATGAAGACTATGCAGCTGTTATTGGTGGATGAAGACTCTCTAACGATTATTGGTGGACGAAGACTCTCTAGTTATTATTGGTGGATGAATACTCTCTATCTATTATTGGTGGATGAAGACTATGCAGCTATTATTGGTTGATGAAGACTCTCTAACTATTATTAATGGATGAAGACTCTCTAGCTATTATTGGTGGATAAAGACTCTGCATATATTATTGGTGGATGAAGACTCTCTAGCTATTATTGGTGGATTAAGACTCTGCATATATTATTGGTGGATGAAGACTCTGCCACTTTTATTGATGGATGAAGAATATGCAGCTATTATTGGTGGATGAAGACTCTCTAGCTATTATTGGTGGATGAAGACTATCTATGTATTAATGGTGGATGAAGACACTGCAGCTATTATTGGTGGGTGAAGACTATCTAGCTATTATTGGTGGATGAAGACTATGCAGCTATTTTTGGTGGATGAAGACTATGCAGCTATTATTGGTGGATGAAGACTCTCTAGCTATTATTGGTGGATGAAGACTCTCTATGTATTATTGGTGAAGACTCTCTAACTATTATTGGTGGATTAAGATTCTGCAGCTATTATTTGGTGGATGAACACTCTCTATGTATTATTGGTGGATGAAGACTATGCAGCTATTATTGGTGGATGAGGACTCTCTATGGTTTATTGATGAAGACTCTGCAGCTATTATTGGTGGGTGAAGACTATCTAGCTATTATTGGTGGATGAAGACTATGCAGCTATTATTGGTGGATGAAGACTCTCTAACTAGTATTGGTGGATGAAGACTCTCTAACTATTATTGGTGGATGAGGACTCTAACTATTATTGGTGGATGAAGATTCTAACTATTATTGGTGGATGAAGACTCTGCAACTATTATTGGTGGATGAAGACTCTTTAACTATTATTGGTGGATGACGACTATGCAGCTATTATTGGTGGATGATGACTCTGCACCTGTTATTCGTGGATGAAGACTCTCTAGCTATTATTGATGGATGAAGACTCTCTAACTATTATTGGTGGATGAAGACTCTCTAACTATTATTGGTGGATGAAGATTCTCTAACTATTATTGGTGGATAACGACTATGCAGCTATTATTGGTGGATGAAGCCTCTCTAACTATTATTGGTGGATGACGACTATGCAGCTATTATTGGTGGATGATGACTCTGCACCTGTTATTCGTGGATGAAGACTCTCTAGCTATTATTGATGGATGAAGACTCTCTAGCTATTATTGGTGGATGAAGACTCTCTATGTATTATTGGTGAAGACTCTCTAACTATTATTGGTGGATTAAGATTCTGCAGCTATTATTTGGTGGATGAACACTCTCTATGTATTATTGGTGGATGAAGACTATGCAGCTATTATTGGTGGATGAGGACTCTCTATGGTTTATTGATGAAGACTCTGCAGCTATTATTGGTGGGTGAAGACTATCTAGCTATTATTGGTGGATGAAGACTATGCAGCTATTATTGGTGGATGAAGACTCTCTAACTAGTATTGGTGGATGAAGACTCTCTAACTATTATTGGTGGATGAGGACTCTAACTATTATTGGTGGATGAAGATTCTAACTATTATTGGTGGATGAAGACTCTGCAACTATTATTGGTGGATGAAGACTCTTTAACTATTATTGGTGGATGACGACTATGCAGCTATTATTGGTGGATGATGACTCTGCACCTGTTATTCGTGGATGAAGACTCTCTAGCTATTATTGATGGATGAAGACTCTCTAACTATTATTGGTGGATGAAGACTCTCTAACTATTATTGGTGGATGAAGATTCTCTAACTATTATTGGTGGATAACGACTATGCAGCTATTATTGGTGGATGAAGCCTCTCTAACTATTATTGGTGGATGACGACTATGCAGCTATTATTGGTGGATGATGACTCTGCACCTGTTATTCGTGGATGAAGACTCTCTAGCTATTATTGATGGATGAAGACTCTCTAGCTATTATTGATGGATGAAGACTCTGCAGCTATTATTGGTGGATGAAGACTCTCTAGGTATTATTGGTGAAGACTCTCTAACTATTATTGGTGGATGAAGACTCTGCAGCTATTATTGGTGGATGAAAACTCTCTATGGATTATTGGTGGATGAAGACTATGCAGCAATTATTGGTGGGTGAAGACTATCTAGCTATTATTGGTGGATGAAGACTATGCAGCTATTATTGGTGGGTGAAGACTCTCTAACTATTATTGGTGGATGAAGACTCTCTAACTATTATTGGTGGATGAAGACTCTCTAACATTTATTGGTGGATGAAGACTCTCTAACTATTATTGGTGGATGAAGATTCTAACTATTATTGGTGGATGAAGACTCTGCAAATATTATTGGTGGATGAAGACTCTCTAACTATTATTGGTGGATGACGACTATGCAGCTATTATTGGTGGATGATGACTCTGCACCTGTTATTCGTGGATGAAGACTCTCTAGCTATTATTGATGGATGAAGACTCTCTAGCTATTATTGATGGATGAAGACTCTCTAACTATTATTGGTGGATGAAGACTCTCTAACTATTATTGGTGGATGAAGATTCTCTAACTATTATTGGTGGATGACCATTATGCAGCTATTATTGGTGGATGAAGACTCTCTAACTATTATTGATGGATGACGACTATGCAGCTATTATTGGTGGATGATGACTATGCACCTGTTATTCGTGGATGAAGACTCTCTAGCTATTATTGGTGGATGAAGACTCTCTAACTGTTATTGGTGGATGAAGACACTGAATCTATTATTGGTGGATGAAGACACTCTAACTATTATTTGTGAATGAAGACTCTCTAACTAGTATTGGTGGATGAAGACTCTGCAGCTATTATTGGTGGATGAAGACTCTAACTATTATTGGTGGATGAATACTCTGCAGCTATTAGTGGTGGATGAAGACTATGCAGCTATTATTGGTGGATGAAGACTCTGGAACTATTATTGATGGATGAAGACTCTCTAGCTATTATTGGTGGATGAATACTCTGCATCTATTATTGGTGGATGACGACGCTGCAATTATTATTGATAGATGAAGACTATGCAGCTGTTATTGGTGGATGAAGACTCTCTAGCTATTATTGGTAGATGAAGACTTTCTAGGTATTATTGGTGAAGACTCTCTAACTATTATTGGTGGCTGAAGACTCTGCAGCTATTATTTGGTGGATGAGGGACTCTCTAACTATTATTGGTGGATGAAGACTATGCAGCTATTATTGATGGATGAAGACTCTCTAACTATTATTGGTGGATGAAGACTCTCTAACTATTATTGGTGGATGACGACTATGCAGCTGTTATTGGTGGATGAAGACTCTCTAACTATTATTGATGGATGAAGACTCTCTAACTATTATTGGTGGATGAAGACTATACAGCTATTATTGGTGGATGAAGATTCTGCAGCTATTATTGGTGGATGAAGACTCTCTAACTATTATTGGTGGATGAAGACTCTCTAGCTATTATTGGTGGATGAAGACTCTGCAGCTATTATTGGTGGATGAAGACTCTCTACTATTATTGGTGGATGAAGACTCTCTAACTATTATTGGTGGATGAAGACTCTCAGCTATTATTGGTGGATGAAGACTCTGCAGCTATTATTGGTGGATGAAGACTCTCTAACTATTATTGGTGGATGAAGACACTCTAACTAGTATTGGTGAATGAAGACTCTGCAGCTATTATTGGTGGATGAAGACTCTCTAGCTATTATTGGTGGATGAAGACTCTGCAGCTATTATTGGTGTGTGAAGACTATTTAGCTATTATTGGTGGATGAAGACTATGCAGCTATTATTGGTGGATGAAGACTCTCTATCTATTATTGGTGGATGAAGACTCTGCAGCTATTATTGGTGGATGAAGTCTCTCTATCTATTATTGGTGGATGAAGACTCTGCAGCTGTTATTGGTGGGTGAAGACTATCTAGCTATTATTGGTGGATAAAGACTATGCAGCTATTAATTGTGGATGAAGACTCTCTAACTATTATTGGTGGATGAAGACTATGCAGCTATTATTGGTGGATGAAGACTCTGGAACTATTATTGATGGATGAAGACTCTCTAGCTATTATTGGTGGATGAATACTCTGCATCTATTATTGGTGGATGACGACGCTGCAATTATTATTGATAGATGAAGACTATGCAGCTGTTATTGGTGGATGAAGACTCTCTAGCTATTATTGGTAGATGAAGACTTTCTAGGTATTATTGGTGAAGACTCTCTAACTATTATTGGTGGCTGAAGACTCTGCAGCTATTATTTGGTGGATGAGGGACTCTCTAACTATTATTGGTGGATGAAGACTATGCAGCTATTATTGATGGATGAAGACTCTCTAACTATTATTGGTGGATGAAGACTCTCTAACTATTATTGGTGGATGACGACTATGCAGCTGTTATTGGTGGATGAAGACTCTGCATCTATTAGTGGTGGATGAAGACTCTCTAACTATTATTGGTGGATGAAGACTATACAGCTATTATTGGTGGATGAAGACTCTCTAACTATTATTGATGGATGAAGACTCTCTAACTATTATTGGTGGATGAAGACTATACAGCTATTATTGGTGGATGAAGATTCTGCAGCTATTATTGGTGGATGAAGACTCTCTAACTATTATTGTTGGATGAAGACACTCTAACTAGTATTGGTGAATGAAGACTCTGCAGCTATTATTGGTGGATGAAGACTCTCTAACTATTATTGGTGGATGAAGACTCTCTAACTATTATTGGTGGATGAAGACTATACAGCTATTATTGGTGGATGAAGATTCTGCAGCTATTATTGGTGGATGAAGACTCTCTAACTATTATTGGTGGATGAAGACACTCTAACTAGTATTGGTGAATGAAGACTCTGCAGCTATTATTGGTGGATGAAGACTCTCTAGCTATTATTGGTGGATGAAGACTCTGCAGCTATTATTGGTGTGTGAAGACTATTTAGCTATTATTGGTGGATGAAGACTATGCAGCTATTATTGGTGGATGAAGACTCTCTATCTATTATTGGTGGATGAAGACTCTGCAGCTATTATTGGTGGATGAAGTCTCTCTATCTATTATTGGTGGATGAAGACTCTGCAGCTGTTATTGGTGGGTGAAGACTATCTAGCTATTATTGGTGGATAAAGACTATGCAGCTATTAATTGTGGATGAAGACTCTCTAACTAGTATATGTGGATGAAGACTCTCTAACTATTATTGGTGGATGAAGACTATGCAGCTATTATTGGTGGATGAAGACTCTGCAGCTAATATTGGTGGATGAAGACTCTAAATATTATTGGTGGATGAAGACTCTGCAGCTATTATTGGTGGATGAAGACTCTGCAGCTATTATTGGTGGATGAAGACTCTCTAACTATTATTTGTGGATGAAGACTCTCTAACTACTATTTGTGGATGAAGACTCTCTAACTATTATTGGTGGATGAAGACTCTGCAGCTATTATTGGTGGATGAAGACTCTCTAGCTATTATTGGTGGATGAAGACTATCTAGCTATTATTGGTGGATGAAGACTCTCTAACTATTATTGGTGGATGAAGACTCTCTAGCTGTTATTGGTGGATGAAGACTCTCTAACTATTATTGGTGGATGAAGACTCTGCAGTTATTATTGGTTGGTGAAGACTATGCAGCTGTTATTGGTGGATGAAGACTCTCTAACTATTATTGGTGGACGAAGACTCTCTAGCTATTATTGGTGGATGAATACTCTCTATCTATTATTGGTGGATGAAGACTATGCAGCTATTATTGGTTGATGAAGACTCTCTAACTATTAGTGATGGATGAAGACTCTCTAGCTATTATTGGTGGATGAAGACTCTGCAGCTGTTATTGATGGATGAAGACTCTAACTATTATTGGTGGATGAAGACACTCTAGGTATTATTGGTGAAGACTCTCTAACTATTATTGGTGGATGAAGATTCTGCAGCTATTATTTGGTGGATGAACACTCTCTATGTATTATTGGTGGATGAAGACTATGCAGCTGTTATTGGTGGATGAAGACTCTATATGGATTATTGGTGGATGAAGACTCTGCAGCTATTATTGGTGGGTGAAGGCTATCTAGCTATTATTGGTGGATGAAGACTATGCAGCTATTATTGGTGGATGAAGACTCTCTAACTATTATTGGTGGATGAAGACTCTCTAACTATTATTGGTGGATGAAGACTCTCTAACTATTATTGGTGGATGAAGACTCTGCAGCTATTATTGGTGGATGAAGGCTCTAGCTACTGTTGGTGGATGAAGATTCTAACTATTATTGGTGGATGAAGTCTCTGCAACTATTATTGCTGGATGAAGACTCTCTAACTATTATTGGTGGATGACCACTATGCAGCTATTATTGGTGAATGATGACTCTGCACCTGTTATTCGTGGATGAAGACTCTCTAGCTATTATTGATGGATGAAGACTCTCTAGCTATTATTGATGGATGAAGATTCTCTAACTATTATTGGTGGATGAAGACTCTCTAACTATTATTGGTTGATGAAGATTCTCTAACTATTATTGGTGGTTGACGACTATGCAGCTATTATTGGTGGATGAAGACTCTCTAACTATTATTGGTGGATGACAACTATGCAGCTATTATTGGTGGATGATGACTCTGCACCTGTTATTGGTGTATGAAGACTCTCTAGCTATTATTGATGGATGAAGACTCTCTAATTATTATTGATGGATGAAGACTCTGCAGCTATTATTGGTGGATGAAGACTCTCTATGTGTTATTGGTGGATGAAGACTCTCTATGTATTATTTGTGGATGAAGACTCTCTAGGTATAATTGGTGAAGACTCTCTAATTATTATTGGTGGATGAAGACTCTCTATATATTATTGGTGGATGAAGACTCTCTATGTATTATTGGTGGATGAAGACTCTCTAGGTATTATTGGTGGATGAAGACTCTCTAACTATTATTGGTGGATGAATACTCTCTAACTATTATTGGTGGATGAAGATTCTCTAACTATTATTGGTGGATGAAGACTCTCTAACTATTATTGGTGGATGACGACTATGCAGCTATTATTGGTGGATGATGACTATGCACCTGTTATTCCTGGATGAAGACTCTTTAGCTATTATTGATGGATGAAGATTCTCTAGTTATTATTGATGGATGAAGACTCTGCAGCTATTATTGATGGATGACGACTCTGCAGCTATTATTGGTGGATGAAGACTATCTAGGTATAATTGGTGAAGACACTCTAATTATTATTGGTGGATGAAGATTCTGCAGCTATTATTGGTGGATGAAGACTCTCTAGGTATTATTGGTGGATGAAGACTCTCTAGCTATTATTGATGGATGAAGACTCTGCAGCTATTATTGGTGGATGACGACTCTGCAGTTATTATTGGTGGATGAAGAATCTCTAGGTATTATTGGTGGATGAAGACTCTCTATGTATTATTTGTGGATGAAGACTCTCTAGGTATAATTGGTGAAGACTCTCTAATTATTATTGGTGGATGAAGACTCTCTATGTATTATTGGTGTATGAAGACTCTCTATGTATTATTGGTGGATGAAGAATCTCTAGGTATTATTGGTGGATGAAGACTCTCAAACTATTATTGGTGGATGAAGACTCTCTAACTATTATTGGTGGATGAAGACTCTCTAACTATTATTGGTGGATGAAGACTATGCAGCTGTTATTGGTGGATGAAGACTCTCTAACTATTATTGGTGGACGAAGACTCTCTAGCTATTATTGGTGGATGAATACTCTCTATCTATTATTGTTGGATGAAGACTATGCAGCTATTATTGGTTGATGAAGACTCTCTAACTATTATTGATGGATGAAGACTCTCTAACTATTATTGACGGATGAAGACTCTCTAGCTATTATTGGTGGATGAAGACTCTCTAGGTATTATTGGTGAAGACTCTCTAACTATTATTGGTGGATGAAGACTCTGCAGCTATTATTTGGTGGATGAACACTCTCTATGTATTATTGGTGGATGAAGACTCTGCAGCTATTATTGGTGGATGAAGACTCTATATGGATTATTGGTGGATGAAGACTCTGCAGCTATTATTGGTGGGTGAAGACTATCTAGCTATTATTGGTGGATGAAGACTATGCAGCTAATATTGGTGGATGAAGACTCTCTAACTATTATTGGTAGATGAAGACTCTATAAATATTATTGGTGGATGAAGACTCTCTAACTATTATTGGTGGATGATGACTCTACAGCTATTATTGGTAGATGAAGGCTCTAACTATTGTTGGTGGATGAAGACTCTGCAGCTATTATTGGTGGATGAAGACTCTCTAACTATTATTGGTGGATGACGACTATGCAGCTATTATTGGTGAATGATGACTCTGCACCTGTTATTCGTGGATGAAGACTCTCTAGCTCTTATTGATGGATGAAGACTCTCTAGCTATTATTGATGGATGAAGATTCTCTAACTATTATTGGTGGATGAAGACTCTCTAACTATTATTGGTGGATGAAGATTCTCTAACTATTATTGGTGGATGACGACTATGCAGCTATTATTGGTGGATGACGACTCTGCAGTTATTATTGGTGGATGAAGACTCTCTAGGTATTATTGATGGATGAAGACTCTCTAGCTATTATTGATGGATGAAGATTCTCTAACTATTATTGGTGGATGAAGACTCTCTATGTATTATTGGTGGATGAAGACTCTCTAGGTATTATTGGTGGATGAAGACTCTCTAACTATTATTGGTGGATGAATACTCTCTAACTATTATTGGTGGATGAAGATTCTCTAACTATTATTGGTGGATGAAGACTCTCTAACTATTATTGGTGGATGACGACTATGCAGCTATTATTGGTGGATGATGACTATGCACCTGTTATTCCTGGATGAAGACTCTTTAGCTATTATTGATGGATGAAGATTCTCTAGTTATTATTGATGGATGAAGACTCTGCAGCTATTATTGATGGATGACGACTCTGCAGCTATTATTGGTGGATGAAGACTATCTAGGTATAATTGGTGAAGACACTCTAATTATTATTGGTGGATGAAGATTCTGCAGCTATTATTGGTGGATGAAGACTCTCTAGGTATTATTGGTGGATGAAGACTCTCTAGCTATTATTGATGGATGAAGACTCTGCAGCTATTATTGGTGGATGACGACTCTGCAGTTATTATTGGTGGATGAAGAATCTCTAGGTATTATTGGTGGATGAAGACTCTCTATGTATTATTTGTGGATGAAGACTCTCTAGGTATAATTGGTGAAGACTCTCTAATTATTATTGGTGGATGAAGACTCTCTATGTATTATTGGTGGATGAAGACTCTCTAGTATTATTGGTGGATGAAGACTCTCTAGGTATTATTGGTGGATGAAGACTCTAACTATTATTGGTGGATGAAGACTCTCTAACTATTATTGGTGGATGAAGACTCTCTAACTATTATTGGTGGATGAAGACTATGCAGCTGTTATTGGTGGATGAAGACTCTCTAACTATTATTGGTGGACGAAGACTCTCTAGCTATTATTGGTGGATGAATACTCTCTATCTATTATTGGTGGATGAAGACTATGCAGCTATTATTGGTTGATGAAGACTCTCTAACTATTATTGGTGGATGAAGACTCTCTAACTATTATTGATGGATGAAGACTCTCAGCTATTATTGGTGGATGAAGACTCTCTAGGTATTATTGGTGAAGACTCTCTACTATTATTGGTGGATGAAGACTCTGCAGCTATTATTGGTGGATGAACCTCTCTATGTATTATTGGTGGATGAAGACTCTGCAGCTATTATTGGTGATGAAGACTCTATATGGATTATTGGTGGATGAAGACTCTGCAGCTATTATTGGTGGATGAAGACTATCTAGCTATTATTGGTGGATGAAGACTCTGCAGCTAATATTGGTGGATGAAGACTCTCTAACTATTATTGGTGGATGAAGACTCTATAATATTATTGGTGGATGAAGACTCTCTAACTATTATTGGTGGATGAAGACTCTCTAGCTATTATTGGTGGATGAAGTCTCTAACTATTATTGGTGGATGAAGACTCTGCAGCTATTATTGGTGGATGAAGACTCTCTAACTATTATTGGTGGATGACGACTATGCAGCTATTATTGGTGAATGATGACTCTGCACCTATTATTGGTGGATGAAGACTCTCTAGCTATTATTGATGGATGAAGACTCTCTAGCTATTATTGATGGATGAAGATTCTCTAACTATTATTGGTGGATGAAGACTCTCTAACTATTATTGGTGGATGAAGATTCTCTAACTATTATTGGTGGATGACGACTATGCAGCTATTATTGGTGGATGACGACTCTGCAGTTATTATTGGTGGATGAAGACTCTCTAGGTATTATTGATGGATGAAGACTCTCTAGCTATTATTGATGGATGAAGATTCTCTAACTATTATTGGTGGATGAAGACTCTCTAACTATTATTGGTGGATGAAGATTCTCTAACTATTATTGGTGGATGACGACTATGCAGCTATTATTGGTGGATGACGACTCTGCAGTTATTATTGGTGGATGAAGACTCTCTAGGTATTATTGGTGGATGAAGACTCTCTAGGTATTATTGGTGGATGAAGACTCTCTAACTATTATTGGTGGATGAATACTCTCTAACTATTATTGGTGGATGAAGACTCTCTAACTATTATTGGTGGATGTTGACTCTCTAACTATTATTGGTGGATGATGACTCTGCACCTGTTATTCGTGGATGAAGACTCTCTAGCTATTATTGATGGATGACGACTCTGCAGCTATTATTGATGGATGAAGACTCTCTAGGTATAATTGGTGAAGACACTCTAATTATTATTGGTGGATGAAGACTCTGCAGCTATTATTGGTGGATGAAGACTCTCTAGGTATTATTGGTGGATGAAGACTATCTAGCTATTATTGGTGGATGAAGACTCTGCAGCTATTATTGGTGGATGACGACTCTGCAGTTATTATTGGTGGATGATGACTATGCAGCTATTATTGGTGGATGAAGACTCTCAAGGTATTATTGGTGGATGAAGACTCTCTATGTATTATTGGTGGATGAAGACTCTCTAGGTATTATTGGTGGATGAAGACTCTCTAACTATTATTGGTGGATGAATACTCTCTAACTATTATTGGTGGATGAAGACTCTCTAACTATTATTGGTGGATGAAGACTCTCTAACTATTATTGATGGATGACGACTATGCAGCTATTATTGGTGGATGAAGACTATGCACCTGTTATTCCTGGATGAAGACTCTCTAGCTATTATTGATGGATGAAGATTCTCTAGTTATTATTGACGGATGAAGACTCTGCAGCTATTATTGATGGATGACGACTCTGCAGCTATTATTGGTGGATGAAGACTCTCTAGGTATAAATGGTGAAGACACTCTAATTATTATTGGTGGATGAAGACTCTCTAGGTATTATTGGTGGATGAAGACTCTCTATGTATTATTTGTGGATGAAGACTCTCTATGTATAATTGGTGAAGACTCTCTAATTATTATTGGTGGATGAAGACTCTCTATGTGTTATTGGTGGATGAAGACTCTCTATGTATTATTGGTGGATGAAGACTCTCTAGGTATTATTGGTGGATGAAGACTCTCTAACTATTATTGGTGGATGAAGACTCTCTAACTATTATTGGTGTATGAAAACACTCTAACTATTATTGGTGGAGTAAGACTCTGCAGCTATTATTGGTGGATGAAGACTATGCAGCTGTTATTGGTGGATGAAGACTCTCTAACTATTATTGGTGGACGAAGACACTCTAGCTATTATTGGTGGATGAAGACTCTCTATCTATTATTGGTGGATGAAGACTATGCAGCTGTTATTGGTTGATGAAGACTCTGCAGCTATTATTGGTGGATGAAGACTCTCTAACTATTATTGGTGGATGAAGACTCAGCAGCTATTATTGGTGGATGAAGACTCTATAGCTATTATTGGTGGCTGAATACTCTGCAGCTATTATTGGTGGATGAAGACTCTCTCGGTATTATTGGTGGATGAAGACTATGCAACTATTATTGATGGATGAAGACTCTGCAGCTATTATTTGTGGATGAAGACTATGCAGCTATTATTGGTGGATGAAGACTCTGCATCTATTATTGGTGGAGGAAGACTCTGCAACTATTATTGTTGGATGAAGACTATGCAGCTATTATTGGTGGATGACGACTCTCTAGCTTTTATTGGTGGATGAAGACTCTGCAGCTATTATTGGTGGATGAAGACTCTAACTATTATTGGTGGATGAAGACTCTGCAACTATTATTGGTGGATGAAGGCTCTAACTACTGTTGGTGGATGAAGATTCTAACTATTATTGGTGGATGAAGACTCTGCAACTATTATTGGTGGATGAAGACTCTCTAACTATTATTGGTTGATGAAGATTCTCTAACTATTATTGGTGGATGACGACTATGCAGCTATTATTGGTGGATGAAGACTCTCTAACTATTATTGGTGGATGACAACTATGCAGCTATTATTGGTGGATGATGACTCTGCACCTGTTATTGGTGGATGAAGACTCTCTAGCTATTATTGATGGATGAAGACTCTCTAGCTATTATTGATGGATGAAGACTCTGCAGCTATTATTGGTGGATGACGACTCTGCAGTTATTATTGGTGGATGAAGAGTCTCTAGGTGTTATTGGTGGATGAAGACTCTCTATGTATTATTTGTGGATGAAGACTCTCTAGGTATAATTGGTGAAGACTCTCTAATTATTATTGGTGGATGAAGACTCTCTATGTATTATTGGTGGATGAAGACTCTCTATGTATTATTGGTGGATGAAGACTCTCTAGGTATTATTGGTGGATGAAGACTCTCTAACTATTATTGGTGGATGAATACTCTCTAACTATTATTGGTGGATGAAGATTCTCTAACTATTATTGGTGGAGGAAGACTCTCTAACTATTATTGGTGGATGACGACTATGCAGCTATTATTGGTGGATGATGACTATGCACCTGTTATTCCTGGATGAAGACTCTCTAGCTATTATTGATGGATGAAGATTCTCTAGTTATTATTGATGGATGAAGACTCTGCAGCTATTATTGATGGATGACGACTCTGCAGCTATTATTGGTGGATGAAGACTCTCTAGGTATAATTGGTGAAGACACTCTAATTATTATTGGTGGATGAAGACTCTGCAGCTCTTATTGGTGGATGAAGACTCTCTAGGTATTATTGGTGGATGAAGACTCTCTAGCTATTATTGATGGATGAAGACACTGCAGCTATTATTGGTGGATGACGACTCTGCAGTTATTATTGGTGGATGAAGACTCTGCAGCTATTATTGGTGGATGAAGAATCTCCAGGTATTATTGGTGGATGAAGACTCTCTATGTATTATTTGTGGATGAAGACTCTCTAGGTATAATTGGTGAAGACTCTCTAATTATTATTGGGGATGAAGACTCTCTATGTATTATTGGTGGATGAAGACTCTCTATGTATTATTGGTGGATGAAGATTCTCTAGGTATTATTGTTGGATGAAGACTCTCAAACTATTATTGGTGGATGAAGACTCTCTAACTATTATTGGTGGATGAAGACTCTCTAACTATTATTGGTGGATGAAGACTCTGCGGTTATTATTGGTGGATGAAGACTATGCAGCTGTTATTGGTGGATGAAGACTCTCTAACTATTATTGGTGGACGAAGACTCTCTAGCTATTATTGGTGGATGAATACTCTCTATCTATTATTGTTGGATGAAGACTATGCAGCTATTATTGGTTGATGAAGACTCTCTAACTATTATTGATGGATGAAGACTCTCTAACTATTATTGATGGATGAAGACTCTCTAGCTATTATTGGTGGATGAAGACTCTGCAGCTATTATTGATGGATGAAGACTCTAACTATTATTGGTGGATGAAGACTCTCTAGGTATTATTGGTGAAGACTCTCTAACTATTATTGGTGGATGAAGACTCTGCAGCTATTATTTGGTGGATGAACACTCTCTATGTATTTTTGGTGGATGAAGACTCTGCAGCTATTATTGGTGGATGAAAACTCTATATGGATTATTGGTGGATGAAGACTCTGCAGCTATTATTGGTGGGTGAAGACTATCTAGCTATTATTGGTGGATGAAGACTATGCAGCTAGTATTGGTGGATGAAGACTCTCTAACTATTATTGGTGGATGAAGACTCTCTAAATATTATTGGTGGATGAAGACTCTCTAACTATTATTGGTGGATGAAGACTCTGCAGCTATTATTGGTAGATGAAGGCTCTAACTATTGTTGGTGGATGAAGATTCTAACTATTATTGGTGGATGAAGACTCTGCAACTATTATTGGTGGATGAAGACTCTCTAACTATTATTGGTGGATGACGACTATGCAGCTATTATTGGTGAATGATGACTCTGCACCTGTTATTCGTGGATGAAGACTCTCTAGCTCTTATTGATGGATGAAGACTCTCTAGCTATTATTGATGGATGAAGATTCTCTAACTATTATTGGTGGATAAAGACTCTCTAACTATTAGTGGTGGATGAAGATTCTCTAACTATTATTGGTGGATGACGACTATGCAGCTATTATTGGTGGATGACGACTCTGCAGTTATTATTGGTGGATGAAGACTCTCTAGGTATTATTGGTGGATGAAGACTCTCTAGGTATTATTGGTGGATGAAGACTCTCTAACTATTATTGGTGGATGATTACTCTCTAACTATTATTGGTGGATGAAGACTCTCTAACTATTATTGGTGGATGAA
Source organism: Archivesica marissinica (assembly GCA_014843695.1). NCBI lineage: Eukaryota > Metazoa > Mollusca > Bivalvia > Venerida > Vesicomyidae > Archivesica > Archivesica marissinica. Next base: position 1,654,499 of record CM026392.1, on the reverse strand, counting down.
GACTCTGCAGCTATTATTGGTGGATGAAGAATCTCCAGGTATTATTGGTGGATGAAGACTCTCTATGTATTATTTGTGGATGAAGACTCTCTAGGTATAATTGGTGAAGACTCTCTAATTATTATTGGGGATGAAGACTCTCTATGTATTATTGGTGGATGAAGACTCTCTATGTATTATTGGTGGATGAAGATTCTCTAGGTATTATTGGTGGATGTTGACTCTCTAACTATTATTGGTGGATGACGACTATGCAGCTATTATTGGTGGATGATGACTCTGCACCTGTTATTCGTGGATGAAGACACTCTAGCTATTATTGATGGATGAAGATTCTCTAGTTATTATTGATGGATGAAGACTCTGCAGCTATTATTGATGGATGACGACTCTGCAGCTATTATTGGTGGATGAAGACTCTCTAGGTATTATTGGTGCATGAAGACTCTCTAGCTATTATTGATGGATGAAGACTCTGCAGCTATTTATGGTTGATGACGACTCTCTAGCTTTTATTGGTGGATGAAGACTCTGCAGCTATTATTTGGTGGATGAAGAATCTCTATGTATTATTGGTGGATGAAGACTCTGCAGCTATTATTGGTGGATGAAGTCTCTCTATGTATTATTGGTGGATGAAGACTCTGCATCTATTATTGGTGGATGAAGACTCTGCAACTATTATTGTTGGATGAAGACTATGCAGCTACTATTGGTGGATGACGACTCTCTAGCTTTTATTGGTGGATGAAGACTCTGCAGCTATTATTGGTGGATGAAGACTCTCTCGGTATTATTGGTGGATGAAGACTATGCAACTATTATTGATGGATGAAGACTATGCAGCTATTATTGGTGGATGAAGACTATGCAGCTATTATTGGTGTATGAAGACTCTGCAACTATTATTGATGGATGAAGACTCTTTAGCTATTATTGGTGGATGAAGACTGCATCTATTATTGGTGGATGATGACTCTCTAGCTATTATTGGTGGATGAAGTCTCTTTATGTATTATTGGTGGATGAAGACTCTGCAACTAGTATTGATGGATGAAGACTCTCTAACTATTATTGGTGGATGACGACTAGGCAGCTATTATTGGTGGATGATGACTCTCTAGCTATTATTGATGGATGAAGACTCTATAACTATTATTGGTGGCTGAATACTCTGCAGCTATTATTGGTGGATGAAGGCTCTCTCGGTATTATTGGTGGATGAAGACTATGCAACTATTATTGATGGATGAAGACTATGCAGCTATTATTGGTGGATGAAGACTATGCAACTATTATTGATGGATGAAGACTCTCTAGCTATTATTGGTGGATGAAGACTCTGCATCTATTATTGATGGATGAAGACTCTGCAACTATTATTGATGGATGAAGACTATGCAGCTATTATTGGTGGATCACGACTCTCTAGCTATTATTGGTGGATGAAGACTCTGCATCTATTATTTGGTGGATGAAGAATCTCTATGTATTATTGGTGGATGAAGATTCTGCAGCTATTATTGGTGGATGAAGACTCTCTATGTAGTATTGGTGGATGAAGACTCAGCAGCTATTATTGGTGGATGAAGACTCTCTAACTATTATTGGTGGATGAAGACTCAGCAGCTATTATTGGTGGATGAAGACTATATAGCTATTATAGGTGAATGAAGACTTTCTAGCTATTATTGGTGGATGAAGACTCTGCAGCTATTATTGGTGGATGAAGACTCTCTATGTATTATTGGTGGATGAAGACTATGCAACTATTATTGATGGATGAAGACTATGCAGCTATTATTGGTGGATGATGACTATGCAGCTATTATTGGTGGATGAAGACTCTCTAGCTATTATTGATGGATGAATACTCTGCATCTATTATTGATGGATGAAGACTATGCAGCTATTATTGGTGGATGAAGACTCTGCAGCTATTATTGGTGGATGAAGACTCTCTATGTATTATTGGTGAATGAAGACTCTCTATGTATTATTTGTGAATGAAGACTCTCTAGGTATAATTGGTGAAGACTCTCTAATTATTATTGGTGGATGAAGACTCTGCAGCTATTATTGGTGGATGAAGACACTCTAGGTATTATTGGTGTATGAAGACTCTCTATGAATTATTTGTGGATGAAGACTCTCTAGGTATAATTGGTGAAGACTCTCTAATTATTATTGGTGGATGAAGACTCTCTATGTATTATTGGTGGATGAAGACTCTCTAGGTATTATTGGTGGATGAAGACTCTCTAACTATTATTGGTGGATGAAGACTCTCTAACTATTATTGGTGGATGAAGACTCTGCAGCTATTATTGGTGGATGAAGACTATGCAGCTGTTATTGGTGTATGAAGACTATTTAACTATTATTGGTGGACGAAGACTCTCTAGCTATTATTGGTGGATGAATACTCTCTATCTATTATTGCTGGATGATGACTATGCAGCTATTATTGGTTGATTAAGACTCTCTAACTATTATTGATGGATGAAGACTCTCTAACTGTTATTGATGGATGAAGACTCTCTAGCTATTATTGGTGGATGAAGAATCTGCATATATTATTGGTGGATGAAGACTCTGCCACTTTTATTTATGGATGAAAAATATGCAGCTATTATTGGTGGGTGAAGACTATCTAGCTATTTTTGGTGGATGAAGACTATGCAGCTATTATTGGTGGATGAAGACTCTCTAGCTATTATTGGTGGATGAAGACTCTCTAGGTAGTATTGGTGAAGACTCTCTAACTATTATTGGTGGATGAAGACTCTCTATGTATTATTGGTGGATGAAGACTCTCTATGTATTATTGGTGGATGAAGACTATCTAGGTATTATTGGTGGATGAAGATTCTCTAACTATTATTGGTGGATGAAGACTCTGCAGCTATTATTGGTGGATGAAGACTATGCAGCTGTTATTGGTGGATGAAGACTCTCTAACTATTATTGGTGGACAAAGACTCTCTAGCTATTATTGGTGGATGAATACTCTCTATCTATTATAGGTGGATGAAGACTATGCAGCTATTATTGGTTGATGAAGACTCTCTAACTATTATTAATGGATGAAGACTTTCTAAATATTATTGGTGGATGAAGATTCTGCAGCTATTATTTGGTGGATGAACACTCTCTATGTGTTATTGGTGGATGAAGACTATGCAGCTATTATTGGTGGATGAGGACTCTCTAACTATTATTGGTGGATGAAGACTCTCTAACTATTATTGGTGGATGTTGACTCTCTAACTATTATTGGTGGATGACGACTATGCAGCTATTATTGGTGTATGATGATTCTGCACCTGTTATTCGTGGATGAAGACACTCTAGCTATTATTGATGGATGAAGATTCTCTAGTTATTATTGATGGATGAAGACTCTGCAGCTATTATTGATGGATGACGACTCTGCAGCTATTATTGGTGGATGAAGACTCTCTAGGTATTATTGGTGCATGAAGACTCTCTAGCTATTATTGATGGATGAAGACTCTGCAGCTATTTATGGTTGATGACGACTCTCTAGCTTTTATTGGTGGATGAAGACTCTGCAGCTATTATTTGGTGGATGAAGAATCTCTATGTATTATTGGTGGATGAAGACTCTGCAGCTATTATTGGTGGATGAAGTCTCTCTATGTATTATTGGTGGATGAAGACTCTGCATCTATTATTGGTGGATGAGGACTCTGCAACTATTATTGTTGGATGAAGACTATGCAGCTATTATTGGTGGATGACGACTCTCTAGCTTTTATTGGTGGATGAAGACTCTGCAGCTATTATTGGTGGATGAAGACTCTCTCGGTATTATTGGTGGATGAAGACTATGCAACTATTATTGATGGATGAAGACTATGCAGCTATTATTGGTGGATGAAGACTATGCAGCTATTATTGGTGTATGAAGACTCTGCAACTATTATTGATGGATGAAGACTCTTTAGCTATTATTGGTGGATGAAGACTGCATCTATTATTGGTGGATGATGACTCTCTAGCTATTATTGGTGGATGAAGTCTCTTTATGTATTATTGGTGGATGAAGACTCTGCAACTAGTATTGATGGATGAAGACTCTCTAACTATTATTGGTGGATGACGACTATGCAGCTATTATTGGTGGATGATGACTCTCTAGCTATTATTGATGGATGAAGACTCTATAACTATTATTGGTGGCTGAATACTCTGCAGCTATTATTGGTGGATGAAGGCTCTCTCGGTATTATTGGTGGATGAAGACTATGCAACTATTATTGATGGATGAAGACTATGCAGCTATTATTGGTGGATGAAGACTATGCAACTATTATTGATGGATGAAGACTCTCTAGCTATTATTGGTGGATGAAGACTCTGCATCTATTATTGATGGATGAAGACTCTGCAACTATTATTGATGGATGAAGACTATGCAGCTATTATTGGTGGATCACGACTCTCTAGCTATTATTGGTGGATGAAGACTCTGCATCTATTATTTGGTGGATGAAGAATCTCTATGTATTATTGGTGGATGAAGATTCTGCAGCTATTATTGGTGGATGAAGACTCTCTATGTAGTATTGGTGGATGAAGACTCAGCAGCTATTATTGGTGGATGAAGACTCTCTAACTATTATTGGTGGATGAAGACTCAGCAGCTATTATTGGTGGATGAAGACTCTATAGCTATTATAGGTGAATGAAGACTTTCTAGCTATTATTGGTGGATGAAGACTCTGCAGCTATTATTGGTGGATGAAGACTCTCTATGTATTATTGGTGGATGAAGACTATGCAACTATTATTGATGGATGGAGACTATGCAGCTATTATTGGTGGATGATGACTATGCAGCTATTATTGGTGGATGAAGACTCTCTAGCTATTATTGATGGATGAATACTCTGCATCTATTATTGATGGATGAAGAATATGCAGCTATTATTGGTGGATGAAGACTCTCTAGCTATTATTGGTGGATGAAGACTCTCTATGTATTATTGGTGAATGAAGACTCTCTATGTATTATTTGTGAATGAAGACTCTCTAGGTATAATTGGTGAAGACTCTCTAATTATTATTGGTGGATGAAGACTCTGCAGCTATTATTGGTGGATGAAGACACTCTAGGTATTATTGGTGTATGAAGACTCTCTATGAATTATTTGTGGATGAAGACTCTCTAGGTATAATTGGTGAAGACTCTCTAATTATTATTGGTGGATGAAGACTCTCTATGTATTATTGGTGGATGAAGACTCTCTAGGTATTATTGGTGGATGAAGACTCTCTAACTATTATTGGTGGATGAAGTCTCTCTAACTATTATTGGTGGATGAAGACTCTGCAGCTATTATTGGTGGATGAAGACTATGCAGCTGTTATTGGTGTATGAAGACTATTTAACTATTATTGGTGGACGAAGACTCTCTAGCTATTATTGGTGGATGAATACTCTCTATCTATTATTGCTGGATGATGACTATGCAGCTATTATTGGTTGATGAAGACTCTCTAACTATTATTGATGGATGAAGACTCTCTAACTGTTATTGATGGATGAAGACTCTCTAGCTATTATTGGTGGATGAAGAATCTGCATATATTATTGGTGGATGAAGACTCTGCCACTTTTATTTATGGATGAAAAATATGCAGCTATTATTGGTGGGTGAAGACTATCTAGCTATTTTTGGTGGATGAAGACTATGCAGCTATTATTGGTGGATGAAGACTCTCTAGCTATTATTGGTGGATGAAGACTCTCTAGGTGGTATTGGTGAAGACTCTCTAACTATTATTGGTGGATGAAGACTCTCTATGTATTATTGGTGGATGAAGACTCTCTATGTATTATTGGTGGATGAAGACTATCTAGGTATTATTGGTGGATGAAGATTCTCTAACTATTATTGGTGGATGAAGACTCTGCAGCTATTATTGGTGGATGAAGACTATGCAGCTGTTATTGGTGGATGAAGACTCTCTAACTATTATTGGTGGACGAAGACTCTCTAGCTATTATTGGTGGATGAATACTCTCTATCTATTATAGGGGGATTAAGACTATGCAGCTATTATTGGTTGATGAAGACTCTCTAACTATTATTAATGGATGAAGACTTTCTAAATATTATTGGTGGATGAAGATTCTGCAGCTATTATTTGGTGGATGAACACTCTCTATGTGTTATTGGTGGATGAAGACTATGCAGCTATTATTGGTGGATGAGGACTCTCTATGGATTATTGATGAAGACTCTGCAGCTATTATTGGTGGGTGAAGACTATCTAGCTATTATTGGTGGATGAAGACTATGCAGCTATTATTGGTGGATGAAGACTCTCTAGGTATTATTGGTGGATGAAGACTCTCTAACTATTATTGGTGGATGAAGACTCTCTAACTATTATTGGTGGATGAAGACTCTGCAGCTATTATTGGTGGATGAAGACTATGCAGCTGTTATTGGTGGATGAAGACTCTCTAACGATTATTGGTGGACGAAGACTCTCTAGTTATTATTGGTGGATGAATACTCTCTATCTATTATTGGTGGATGAAGACTATGCAGCTATTATTGGTTGATGAAGACTCTCTAACTATTATTAATGGATGAAGACTCTCTAGCTATTATTGGTGGATAAAGACTCTGCATATATTATTGGTGGATGAAGACTCTCTAGCTATTATTGGTGGATTAAGACTCTGCATATATTATTGGTGGATGAAGACTCTGCCACTTTTATTGATGGATGAAGAATATGCAGCTATTATTGGTGGATGAAGACTCTCTAGCTATTATTGGTGGATGAAGACTATCTATGTATTAATGGTGGATGAAGACACTGCAGCTATTATTGGTGGGTGAAGACTATCTAGCTATTATTGGTGGATGAAGACTATGCAGCTATTTTTGGTGGATGAAGACTATGCAGCTATTATTGGTGGATGAAGACTCTCTAGCTATTATTGGTGGATGAAGACTCTCTATGTATTATTGGTGAAGACTCTCTAACTATTATTGGTGGATTAAGATTCTGCAGCTATTATTTGGTGGATGAACACTCTCTATGTATTATTGGTGGATGAAGACTATGCAGCTATTATTGGTGGATGAGGACTCTCTATGGTTTATTGATGAAGACTCTGCAGCTATTATTGGTGGGTGAAGACTATCTAGCTATTATTGGTGGATGAAGACTATGCAGCTATTATTGGTGGATGAAGACTCTCTAACTAGTATTGGTGGATGAAGACTCTCTAACTATTATTGGTGGATGAGGACTCTAACTATTATTGGTGGATGAAGATTCTAACTATTATTGGTGGATGAAGACTCTGCAACTATTATTGGTGGATGAAGACTCTTTAACTATTATTGGTGGATGACGACTATGCAGCTATTATTGGTGGATGATGACTCTGCACCTGTTATTCGTGGATGAAGACTCTCTAGCTATTATTGATGGATGAAGACTCTCTAACTATTATTGGTGGATGAAGACTCTCTAACTATTATTGGTGGATGAAGATTCTCTAACTATTATTGGTGGATAACGACTATGCAGCTATTATTGGTGGATGAAGCCTCTCTAACTATTATTGGTGGATGACGACTATGCAGCTATTATTGGTGGATGATGACTCTGCACCTGTTATTCGTGGATGAAGACTCTCTAGCTATTATTGATGGATGAAGACTCTCTAGCTATTATTGATGGATGAAGACTCTGCAGCTATTATTGGTGGATGAAGACTCTCTAGGTATTATTGGTGAAGACTCTCTAACTATTATTGGTGGATGAAGACTCTGCAGCTATTATTGGTGGATGAAAACTCTCTATGGATTATTGGTGGATGAAGACTATGCAGCAATTATTGGTGGGTGAAGACTATCTAGCTATTATTGGTGGATGAAGACTATGCAGCTATTATTGGTGGGTGAAGACTCTCTAACTATTATTGGTGGATGAAGACTCTCTAACTATTATTGGTGGATGAAGACTCTCTAACATTTATTGGTGGATGAAGACTCTCTAACTATTATTGGTGGATGAAGATTCTAACTATTATTGGTGGATGAAGACTCTGCAAATATTATTGGTGGATGAAGACTCTCTAACTATTATTGGTGGATGACGACTATGCAGCTATTATTGGTGGATGATGACTCTGCACCTGTTATTCGTGGATGAAGACTCTCTAGCTATTATTGATGGATGAAGACTCTCTAGCTATTATTGATGGATGAAGACTCTCTAACTATTATTGGTGGATGAAGACTCTCTAACTATTATTGGTGGATGAAGATTCTCTAACTATTATTGGTGGATGACCATTATGCAGCTATTATTGGTGGATGAAGACTCTCTAACTATTATTGATGGATGACGACTATGCAGCTATTATTGGTGGATGATGACTATGCACCTGTTATTCGTGGATGAAGACTCTCTAGCTATTATTGGTGGATGAAGACTCTCTAACTGTTATTGGTGGATGAAGACACTGAATCTATTATTGGTGGATGAAGACACTCTAACTATTATTTGTGAATGAAGACTCTCTAACTAGTATTGGTGGATGAAGACTCTGCAGCTATTATTGGTGGATGAAGACTCTAACTATTATTGGTGGATGAATACTCTGCAGCTATTAGTGGTGGATGAAGACTATGCAGCTATTATTGGTGGATGAAGACTCTGGAACTATTATTGATGGATGAAGACTCTCTAGCTATTATTGGTGGATGAATACTCTGCATCTATTATTGGTGGATGACGACGCTGCAATTATTATTGATAGATGAAGACTATGCAGCTGTTATTGGTGGATGAAGACTCTCTAGCTATTATTGGTAGATGAAGACTTTCTAGGTATTATTGGTGAAGACTCTCTAACTATTATTGGTGGCTGAAGACTCTGCAGCTATTATTTGGTGGATGAGGGACTCTCTAACTATTATTGGTGGATGAAGACTATGCAGCTATTATTGATGGATGAAGACTCTCTAACTATTATTGGTGGATGAAGACTCTCTAACTATTATTGGTGGATGACGACTATGCAGCTGTTATTGGTGGATGAAGACTCTCTAACTATTATTGATGGATGAAGACTCTCTAACTATTATTGGTGGATGAAGACTATACAGCTATTATTGGTGGATGAAGATTCTGCAGCTATTATTGGTGGATGAAGACTCTCTAACTATTATTGTTGGATGAAGACTCTAACTATTGGTGAATGAAGACTCTGCAGCTATTATTGGTGGATGAAGACTCTCTACTATTATTGGTGGATGAAGACTCTCTAACTATTATTGGTGGATGAAGACTATACAGCTATTATTGGTGGATGAAGATCTCTGCAGCTATTATTGGTGGATGAAGACTCTCTAACTATTATTGGTGGATGAAGACACTCTAACTAGTATTGGTGAATGAAGACTCTGCAGCTATTATTGGTGGATGAAGACTCTCTAGCTATTATTGGTGGATGAAGACTCTGCAGCTATTATTGGTGTGTGAAGACTATTTAGCTATTATTGGTGGATGAAGACTATGCAGCTATTATTGGTGGATGAAGACTCTCTATCTATTATTGGTGGATGAAGACTCTGCAGCTATTATTGGTGGATGAAGTCTCTCTATCTATTATTGGTGGATGAAGACTCTGCAGCTGTTATTGGTGGGTGAAGACTATCTAGCTATTATTGGTGGATAAAGACTATGCAGCTATTAATTGTGGATGAAGACTCTCTAACTATTATTGGTGGATGAAGACTATGCAGCTATTATTGGTGGATGAAGACTCTGGAACTATTATTGATGGATGAAGACTCTCTAGCTATTATTGGTGGATGAATACTCTGCATCTATTATTGGTGGATGACGACGCTGCAATTATTATTGATAGATGAAGACTATGCAGCTGTTATTGGTGGATGAAGACTCTCTAGCTATTATTGGTAGATGAAGACTTTCTAGGTATTATTGGTGAAGACTCTCTAACTATTATTGGTGGCTGAAGACTCTGCAGCTATTATTTGGTGGATGAGGGACTCTCTAACTATTATTGGTGGATGAAGACTATGCAGCTATTATTGATGGATGAAGACTCTCTAACTATTATTGGTGGATGAAGACTCTCTAACTATTATTGGTGGATGACGACTATGCAGCTGTTATTGGTGGATGAAGACTCTGCATCTATTAGTGGTGGATGAAGACTCTCTAACTATTATTGGTGGATGAAGACTATACAGCTATTATTGGTGGATGAAGACTCTCTAACTATTATTGATGGATGAAGACTCTCTAACTATTATTGGTGGATGAAGACTATACAGCTATTATTGGTGGATGAAGATTCTGCAGCTATTATTGGTGGATGAAAGACAATTAGCTATTATTGGTGGATGAAGACTCTGCAGCTATTATTGTTGGATTGAGACTGCAGCTATTATTGGTGGATGAAGACTCTGCAGCTGTTATTGGTGGATGAAGATTCTCTGCCTCTGATCAGTAGTTTAGATACGGATGGATACTCCATAAAACAACCGATCATCCGGAAAACAAGCATGTGTTTTTGTTGCGTAGCACGTGTATCAACTGGATTTAGCAGCAATGGTAACATTATGCAGCTAACTGCAAGGTACACATCTAAAATGTTCCCATGTGAAATGTGTATTGAACAGTATTCAAATTTTTGTAAATATTTAATGACAATTTAAATCTTTAATTAGATTACACCAAGTCAGTCATCCATTTGCCCATGTGTAATTTAACAAGAAACATACATAATTATAGGATATTAAATGAGTGGTCACGTTAATAAATTCAATAACAAATGAACACAAATGTAAGATCCTTTTTAGAACATAATCATCCAAAACGCTTTAAATTCACTGAATTGCAAATGTTTCATATACATGTGCTTGCAATCAGTGATGTGCGTTATGCGGTCGCTTGTAAAATCAATAGTAAACGCAACAAAAAAGAGGTTCACATTTTATTTGTAATTTTACTCGTATTAGTTACTTTGCCTACGTGATAATTAGCTTTCAAATTCATGTAATATAAAACAATAAAAACTAGTAAATGTATTCTACTGAACAGTTTGCATTCTACATGTACATGTATAATTATTATTATGTCAATCGTGTGAATGGAGCACATGATTAACGACGTCCCAACAAGTACTTTACGTCCCAACAAGTACTTTACGTCCCAACAAGTACTTTACGTCCCAACAAGTACTTTACGTCCCAACAAGTACTTTACGTCCCAACAAATACATGTTTATCAAATGATTAAAAATGTGTATCGTTCAAATAGCGGTCATTCACACAAATTTTAACAATTTTACTTTGGAATTGCTAATGTAGCTGGACAGGCCTGTTTACAAAATTTTGTAAAGCCATCATCCATGTAACAGACAAGGAACTAACATTTATAGCATTACTGGGTTATGTCAGAATGGAACTAACATGTATAGCATTACTGGGTTATGTCAGAATGGAACTAACATGTATAGCATTACTGGGTTATGTCAGAATGGAACTAACATGTATAGCATTACTGGGTTATGTCAGAATGGAAATAATATATGCGTGGCTTTCCGTTAAGTATCATACATTTTGCTGCAACTGACGTAATACTATGACATGTTGTATTTGTTACTCAAATAAATTCAATACTTTGGATGAAATAAGCAATATGAAATTTGTGAAAACATACAAAATATGTGTCTATTTAGAGCTTTCCAATAAGGTATGAACAATGGTGATTGGATAGAAAATAAATATTTTATGAAGAAAACTAAATTACACTACTGTACAATTTATATAATATCTGTTAACAAGCTGGATCTGATCATTACCAGAAGGTCCCAACTTAAGATCATCCTGGTAACTAGCTGGATCTGATCATTACCAGAAGGTCCCAACTTAAGATCATCCTGGTAACCAGCTGGATCTGATCATTACCAGAAGGTCCCAACTTAAGATCATCCTGGTAACAAGGACTTACTACAGTGCTGATTGCAATACAGATCACTCACTCATTTGCTCGACAGTCAGACTGCAGCCCAAGACATTTCACCGGTCGATCCAATCTGCCAAGCCCCGCGTGAATGTAATGCTGACCAACAACACAGAGAAGGCAGCAAGCTTCAACACTCAGCTCACAACTTCTCTACATGATGTTGATGCAAACGTGTGGTCCGAAGAGCTGTGGAAGCACATCAAGACAGCCACGTACACAGCCGCAATTGACACATTCAGCAAGAAACAGGGAGGCCGACAAAATGACTGGTATCCACTATATGCCGAACAACTCGACCCACTTGTGGACGCCAAACGTACAGCGCTGCAGAAGCACAAGGATACGCCAACAGCCCAGTCACAACAGGCTCTGCAGACTGCAAGGGAAAACATCCAGAAGAACGTCAGGTCATGCGTCAATGAATACTGGCGCGACCTGTCCTCCTCTATACAGAGTGCGTCCGACACTGGTAACATCAAGGCCATGTATGACGGCATCAAGAAAGCAATGGGCCCAAGCATAAAGAAGACAGCACCATCGAAGTCTACATATGGAGAGATCATCTCAGACGAAGCAGATGGAAAGATGGGTAGAACACTATTCAGAGCTGTACTCGAGATAAAACAAGGTCCACCAGTCAGCCCTGGATGCCATCGAGCGCCTCCCAGAAATGTCCGACCTCGACACCAATCAATCGCTCTATGAACTCGCCAAGGCTATCGACAGGCTTCCAGCTGGCAAAGCACCAGGTAAATACTCCATGCAAGCTGAAGTTATCAAGTGTGCAAAGTCCACTCTGCTAGAGCCACTCCACAAGCTACTCTGCAAATGCTGGGATGAGGGTGAAGTTTCCCAAAACATGAGGGATGCAAACATAGTTACCCTCTACAAGAACAAAGGTGACCGCAGTGACTGCAACAACTATCGCGGCATATCACTGCTCAGCATAGTCGGGAAGCTGTTTGCCCGCATGGCCCTCAATAGACTCCAGAAGCTAGCTGATCAGGTCTACCCAGAGTCCCAGTGTGGCTTTCGCTCCAAGAGGTCAACAGTCGACATGGTATTCTTGCTGAGACAGCTACAAGAATAGTGTCGTGAGCAACATCAGCCTCTCTACATCGCCTTCATAGACCCCAGCAAAGCGTTCGACATGGTGAGCCGCGATGGGCCATTCAAGATCCTACCTCTTATCGGCTGCCCGCCCAAGTTTCTTAGCATCGTAAAGTCTTTTCATGACGGCATGAAGAGTACCGTGCAGTACGACGGTGAAACCTCTACAGAATTCGAGGTCAAGAGCGGCGTCAACCAAGGCTGCGTACTCGCCTCCACACTTTTCGGCATCTTCTTTGCCATGCTGTTCAGGAACGCTTTCAAGAGAGTCTACCTTCACTACAGATCTGATGGCAAGCTCTTTAATATCACCCGTCTAAAGGCAAAATCCAAGACAAGAGAAGTCCTCATCAGAGACATGCTATTTGCCGACGACGCTGCACTTGCTGCCCATACCAAAGAACAGCTCCAGTCACTGATGGACCATTTCTCTGCAGCTTGCAACCTCTTCAGCCTAACCATCAGTTTGAAGAAGACCCAAGTCATGTGCCAAGGAACTGCCATCCCACCAGCCATTGTCATAGGAGACTATCAGCTTGAGGTCGTCAGCCAATTTACATACCTGGGTTCCACAGCCACGAACAACCTCTCGCTCGATGTGGAGTTGGACAAAGCAGCATACACCCATTCCAGGCTCAGCAAGAAGGTGTGGGAAAACAGACAGCTGACAACCAACACAAAGATAGTGGTGTACAAGGCTTGCGTCGTCAGCACACTTCTCTATGGAAGCGAGTCATGGACAACATACGCCACTCAAAAGCGAAAATTGCAAGTGTTTCATCTCCGCTGTCTGCAACGCATCCTAGGCATATCCTGGCAGGAAAAGGTCACCAACAACGAGGTCCTCAGCAGAGCCGGCATCCCATCTATGTACACATTACTCCGCAAACGCCGACTACGCTGGCTCGGACATGTACGCCAGATGGACGACGGTCACATTCCAAAATATATGTTGTATGGTGAACGGGCCGCAGGGCACAGATACAAAGGTCGACCCCAACTTCGCTTCAAGGATGTCTGCAAGCGAGATATGAAAGCGCTGGGGATGGACACCACCAACTGGGAATCCCTCACAGCAAACAGAATAGCGTAGAGACAACCGCTGTCAACGGGCTTAAAGAGGGGAGAACTCGCTCTGCAAGCAGCCTCTGACGACAAACGCAGGAAGAGGAAAGCCAAACAGTGGGAGCCACCACCAACTGCATCGCCTTCCAGTGACTCTGACTTCATGTGCGAAGGCTGCAACTGCAGGTCACGCATCGGGCTGTACAGCCACAGCAGACGGTGCTCATCTTTGGACTCAACGGGCGCAAAGTCCATAGTCTGATAAGACTGACGGATGCCGAAGGTAACCTTTGTCATCCATGATGGCCACGACAGTAGGAATGTACCGTGATGTCATATGGGTACTTGGGAACTATGTAAACTCTCATGTTGGATAATGCAAGACAGAAATATATTTGCAAAATATACCCTTCATATTAGTAGTCAAATATAAACATTAGTAGCGAAATATAAACATTATGCTCTACACATAGGCGGGTCCAGGGGTCGCTTACCCGGCGTACCCCCCTAAAATAGCCAGAGTTCATTTTTTTTGGTAAGTAATTTTTCAGTTTTCTATCAAAATAAGCACCCTCAATACAATATAGCATCCAACTGTATGCACCAGAAGCCGTCATTTCATACCGAAACTTCAAAACCTTTACAGGGGAGGACCCATTGACCCCTGCCGGACCCAAACCAACAGAAGGGGGTTATCCCAAATCAGTCGCCAAGATACGATTACTGGGTGGTCTATCAACAAATTAAAACAGGACTCATTCAATATAATAACCAACTGTATGCCTCAAAATGCTCCAGAAGCCGCCATTTCATACCTAAACTTCAAAACCCCCTTCCATATCCTCCCTCAAATTCACGCCCCCCAACCAAAAATCCTGGACCCGCCCCTGCTGTACATGGAATCCTGACAAGTAGTTGAAATGACATGTGTTATAGTTAACTCCATTGATGAGTATCATGCCCACAAATTTATGTGTAAAGTTCATCATTCATAACTATTCATAAGTATTATAACAATGTGTAGATCAATAATAGATATGTCATTTTGGTATCTGGTCTTGTGTCTTGCTTTATTGCTGCTCATCAGATGAGAAACGGTCACTTAAACCATCACTGAGAGAAACATCCTCATCATTTGATTCATCAGCAGATGTTGATGAACAGTTACGTGCATGTCCTTTGTGGTACTGATCGGTCTTGCTATCTTTTTTCACCTTATGACGTAGTTTTCTTCTGGGTTTCTTCACTGGTGAGATTCTAGACTCATTCGAGGTTGTGGATTGGTTCATTTGATTCTGGTAACCGTGTGGTACATATTGTCTATCTTCTTTCTTCAAGAGATGGTCGTGTGATAGCTTGGGATGTTTTGATTGCTCGGAAGTATGTGAGGAGGATATATGATGCAGGAAGTCGCAAGCAGCCATAGCCTGTCTATCTGGAGAATCACATCTAACAAAATGGCTGCTTGTGAAGTGAAGTGGTGGTCCTGTGTGTGCATGTGTTCTATCTGATACACTGTCACCTGAAACAAGAACAGTGCAATAGTTGTCAAATGAAACAGAAGCACTGTACTGTACACTAAGAAGCACTGTACTGTACATTAAGAAACACTGTATTGTACATTAAGAAGCACCACACTGTACATTAAGAAGCACCACACTGTACATTAAGAAGCACCACACTGTACATTAAGAAGCACGGTACTGTACATTATTGATGTAACACCCGAGGAGATTTAACATTGTTGCAATTTCCTTTTACTATATTTAACAATTATTTTCCAGGAGTTGGAGGTGTTTTGGTTTGTATTAAATGTCTACCCACTGAAATGTTCATCTCACCTAGTTTTGGTTTGTATTGAATGTCTACCCACTGAAATGTTCATCTCACCTAGTTTTGGTTTGTATTGAATGTCTACCCACTGAAATGTTCATCTCACCTAGTTTCAACAATAGATTTTCAACATGGCTATCTTGGATTTCGAATCAGCAATATTGAAGATAACTTTCATCTACAAGTTCATTCACACCAAACATTACAGTTTCCCATCATACAAACATTACAGTCTCCCATCATACAAACATTACAGTCTCCCATCATACAAACATTACAGTCTCCCATCATACACACATTACAGTCTCCCATCATACAAATATTACAGTCTCCCATCATACAAACATTACAATCTCCCATCATACAAACATTACAGTCTCCCATCATACAGACATTACAGTCTCCCATCATACAAACATTACAGTCTCCCATCATACAAACATTACAGTCTCCCATCATACAAACATTACAGTCTCCCATCATACAAACATTACAGTCTCCCATCATACAAACATTACAGTCTCCCATCATACAAATATTACAGTCTCCCATCATACAAACATTACAGTCTCCCATCATACAAACATTACAGTCTCCCATCATACAAACATTACAGTCTCCCATCATACAAACATTACAGTCTCCCATCATACAAACATTACAGTTTCCCATAATACAAACATTACAGTCTCCCATCATACAAACATTACAGTCTCCCACGATACAAACAGTACAGTCTCCCATAATACAAACATTACAGTCTCCCATCATACAAACATTACAGTCTCCCATCATACAAACATTACAGTTTCCCATAATACAAACATTACAGTCTCCCATCATACAAACATTACAATCTCCCATCATACAAACATTACAGTTTCCCATAATACAAACATTACAGTCTCCCATTATACAAACATTACAGTCTCCCATCATACAAACATTACAGTCTCCCATCATAAAAACATTACAGTCTCCCACGATACAAACATTACAGTCTCCCATAATACAAACATTACAGTCTCCCATCATACAAACATTACAGTCTCCCATCATACAAACATTACAGTCTCCCATCATACAAACATTACAGTCTCCCATCATACACACATTACAGTCTCCCATAATACAAACATTACAGTCTCCCATCATACAAACATTACAGTCTCCCATCATACAAACATTAGTCTACCATCATACAAACATTACAGTCTCCCATCATACAAACATTACAGTCTCCCATCATACAAACATTACAGTCTCCCATCATACAAATATTACAGTCTCCCATCATACAATCATTAGTCTCCCATCATACAAACATTACAGTCTCCCATCATACAAACATTACAGTCTCCCATCATACAAACATTACAGTCTCCCATCATACAAACATTACAGTCTCCCATCATACAAACTCAAAAGGATCATACAAGAGGAGTTTCTTGAATATCAGTTCGTGAGAAGAAGACGTTTGAAATCTCTCATAAAAGGGTGACATTTTGACATTTCGGCGGCCATCTTGGATGGTGTAATCATCCGATGTTGATGAAAATTGAACGTCAGTGATAGCCTCATCGATAAATTCGATTTGAAATTTGGATTGACCATATTAGCTAAACCATAAAATTTTACCCCTACCTGACCTTCTGGGCCACGCCCATTTCTTATCCCAAGGTCATCATTTGAACAACTTTGAAAGAGTGTTGGATATTGATCATTCCTACCAAGGTTCGTAAAAATCGTGAGAAGATGTTTTAAGAATGTGTGCTATTTTTAGACAGTGACAATCTTTGATTACGTAATGACGTCATTTTAACAATCTTGCAATCCCCCACCTACCCAAGTATCATGACCATAAATGGTGGATAATCATAAGAAGACATATTATTGAAAGCACTCAAATGTACTCAAACTATTCCTATAAAAAAATGTTAAAAATATAAAAGCGGTATAATATTGTCTGCAACTATTCCACACACTATGTAAGAAGATGTTGCTTGAAGCAGGCAGACACGCAATAACTCCACCAAGTTCACCTAAATACACGTAGTACAAACATACCACCGAGGAGTCTGTGACACATGACGTTATCTACT
Organism: Archivesica marissinica; assembly: GCA_014843695.1. NCBI lineage: Eukaryota > Metazoa > Mollusca > Bivalvia > Venerida > Vesicomyidae > Archivesica > Archivesica marissinica. Next base: position 1,636,326 of record CM026392.1, on the reverse strand, counting down.
CCGATATTGTCATCCAGGCTGTCCTGGCTCCCGCCATACACCATCATCTTCTCAAATAACTCCGTCCTCTTCTAAACGAAAACACAAATACAATTATTTTATCATTGCCAAACCTTGTCTATACGTTGAGGCAAATAGAAAATTCAATAACTTTTAATTGTGCTGACTCATTCAAACCAATATATTCTGTATTGCTATATGTATATAACGTGCAGGGATGTTAGCATTTGAAATGGTGGAGAGTAGTACGGTCACGTTTACGGTAGCAGAATGTCCAGACCGCTTACACGAAATAAATATAGAACAACTAGGACAGTAGGAATGTATTGCTAGCGTAAATTTCCTTGAGACATTATCATAATTACACGCTTCATGCGCAATGGATATTTGCAGTTTAATTGAATACAATTAATTTCACAATTCAAGATGGTAATAGCCGAGCTGTCTAAGGTGCTAGTACTTCGTACTGTGTTACAATACCACAGTTCCGTGTGAATTCGAAACAATGTACATAGAAAAAAATCACGGGTCTACATTTAGTTAACTATAATGTTCATTTTAAAAGGTACAAAACATTAACTTTTTTGTTTGATATTTTTATTCGAGTTATTTAAGAAATAATAAGTATCAACCGTGGTATATCGCAGAATAACCAGAGTTTGAAGTTCTTATGTGTAGAAATATATCACCGTAGGTCGAAGGCCTGAGTGATATATTTCTACGCATAAGAACGACAAACGAGGTGTGCAGGATGTATGGTATGCAGGATTGGTGTATTGATGGTGTATGGTATGCAGGATTGCTGTATGGTATATATGATTGGTGTATTGATGGTGTATGGTATGTATGATTGGTGCATTGATGGTGTATGGTATGTAGGATTGGTGTATTGATGGTGTATGGTATGTAGGATTGGTGTATTGATGGTGTATGGTATGTATGATTGGTGTATTGATGGTGTATGGTATGCAGGATTGGTGTATTGATGGTGTATGGTATGCATGATTGGTGGTGTATGGTATGTAGGATTGGTGGCTTGATGGTGTATGTTATGTATGATTGGTGTATTGATGGTGTATGGTATGTAGGATTTGTGTATTGATGGTGTATGGTATGTAGGATTGGTGTATTGATGGTGTATGGTATGCAGGATTGGTGTATTGATGGTGTATGGTATGCAGGATTGGTGTATTGATGGTGTATGGTATGAAGGATTGGTGTAGTGATGGTGTATGGTATGCAGGATTGGTGTATTGATGGTGTATGGTATGTATGATTGGTGTATTGATGGTGCATGGTATGTAGGATTGGTGTGTTGATGGTGTATGGTATGTAGGATTGGTGTATTGATGGTGTATGGTATGTATGATTGGCGTATTGATGGTGTATGGTATGCAGGAGTGGTGTATTGATGGTGTATGGTATGCAGGATTGGTGTATTGATGGTGTATGGTACGCAGGATTGGTGGTGTATGGTATGTAGGATTGGTGTATTGATGGTATATGGTATGTAGGATTGGTGTGTTGATGGTGTATGGTATGTAGGATTGGTGTATTGATGGTGTATGGTATGTATGATTGGTGTATTGATGGTGTATGGTATGCAGGATTGGTGGCTTGATGGAGTATGGTATGTATGATTGGTGTATTGATGGTGTATGGTATGTATGATTGGTGTATTGATGGTGTATGGTATGTAGGATTGGTGTATGGTATGTAGGATTGGTGTATTGATGGTGTATGGTATGTAGGATTGGTGTATTGATGATGTATGGTATGTAGGATTGGTGTATTGATGGTGTATGGTATGTATGATTGGTGTATTGATGGTGTATGGTATGTAGGATTGGTGTATTGATGGTGTATGGTATGTATGATTGGTGTATTGATGGTGTATGGTATGTATGATTGGTGTATTGATGGTGTATGGTATGTATGAGTGGTGTATTGATGGTGTATGGTATGTAGGATTGGTGTATTGATGGTGTATGGTATGTAGGATTGGTGAATTGATGGTGTATGGTATGCAGGATTGGTGTATTGATGGTGTATGGTATGTAGGATTGGTGTATTGATGGTGTATGGTATGTAGGATTGGTGTGTTGATGGTGTATGGTATGTAGGATTGGTGTATTGATGGTGTATGGTACGCAGGATTGGTGTATTGATGGTGTATGGTATGTAGGATTGGTGTATTGATGGTGTATGGTATGTAGGATTGGTGTATTGATGGTGTATGGTACGCAGGATTGGTGTATTGATGGTGTATGGTATGTAGGATTGGTGTATTGATGGTGTATGCTATGTAGGATTGGTGTATTGATGGTGTATGGTATGTAGGATTAGTGTATTGATGGTGTATGGTATACAGGATTGGTGTATTGATGGTGTATGGTACGCAGGATTGGTGGTGTATGGTATGTAGGATTGGTGGTGTATGGTATGTAGGATTGGTGGTGTATGGTATGTAGGATTAGTGTATTGATGGTGTATGGTATGTAGGATTGGTGTATTGATGGTGTATGCTATGTAGGATTGGTGTATTGATGGTATATGGTATGTAGGATTAGTGTATTGATGGTGTATGGTATACAGGATTGGTGTATTGATGGTGTATGGTACGCAGGATTGGTGGTGTATGGTATGTAGGATTGGTGGTGTATGGTATGTAGGATTGATGGTGTATGGTATGTAGGATTGGTGTATTGGTGGTGTATGGTATGTACGATTGGTGTATCGATGGTGTATGGTATGTAGGATTGGTGTATTGATGGTGTATGGTATGCAGGATTGGTGTATTGATGGTGTATGGTATGCAGGATTGGTGTATTGATGGTGTATGGTATGCAGGATTGGTGTATTGATGGTGTATGGTATGTATGATTGGTGTATTGATGGTGTATGGTATGTATGATTGGTGCATTGATGGTGTATGGTATGTAGGATTGGTGTATGGTATGTATGATTGGTGTATTGATGGTGTATTGTATGTATGATTGGTGTATTGATGGTGTATGGTATGTAGGATTGATGTATTGATGGTGTATGGTATGTAGGATTGGTGTATTGATGGTGTATGGTATGTAGGATTGGTGTATTGATGGTGTATGGTATGTAGGATTGGTGTATTGATGGTGTATGGTATGTAGGATTGGTGTATTGATGGTGTATGGTATGTATGATTGGTGTATTTTATGGTGTATAGTATGTATGATTGGTGTATTGATGGTGTATGGTATGTAGGATTGGTGTATTGATGGTGTATGGTATGTATGATTGGTGTATTGATGGTGTATGGTATGTATGAGTGGTGTATTGATGGTGTATGGTATGTAGGATTGGTGTATTGATGGTGTATGGTATGTAGGATTGGTGTATTGATGGTGTATGGTATGCAGGATTGGTGTATTGATGGTGTATGGTATGTAGGATTGGTGTATTGATGGTGTATGGTATGTAGGATTGGTGTGTTGATGGTGTATGGTATGTAGGGTTGGTGTATTGATGGTGTATGGTACGCAGGATTGGTGTATTGATGGTGTATGGTATGTAGGATTGGTGTATTGATGGTGTATGGTATGTAGGATTGGTGTATTGATGGTGTATGGTACGCAGGATTGGTGTATTGATGGTGTATGGTATGTAGGATTGGTGTATTGATGGTGTATGGTATGTAGGATTAGTGTATTGATGGTGTATGGTATACAGGATTGGTGTATTGATGGTGTATGGTACGCAGGATTGGTGGTGTATGGTATGTAGGATTGGTGGTGTATGGTATGTAGGATTGGTGGTGTATGGTATGTAGGATTGGTGGTGTATGGTATGTAGGATTGGTGTATTGATGGTGTATGGTATGTAGGATTGGTGTATCGATGGTGTATGGTATGTAGGATTGGTGGTGTATGGTATGTAGGATTGGTGTATTGGTGGTGTATGGTATGTAGGATTGGTGTATCGATGGTGTATGGTATGTAGGATTGGTGTATTGATGGTGTATGGTATGCAGGATTGGTGTATTGATGGTGAATGGTATGCAGGATTGGTGTATTGATGGTGTATGGTATGTAGGATTGGTGTATTGATGGTGTATGGTATGTAGGATTGGTGTATCGATGGTGTATGGTATGCAGGATTGGTGTATTGATGGTGTATGGTATGTAGGATTGGTGTATTGATGGTGTATGGTATGCAGGATTGGTGTATTGATGGTGTATGGTATGCAGGATTGGTGGTGTATGGTATGTAGGATTGGTGTATTGATGGTGTATGGTATGCAGGATTGGTGTATTGATGGTGTATAGTATGTAGGATTGGTGTATTGATGGTGTATGTATGTAGGATTGGTGTATTGATGGTGTATGGTATGCATGATTGGTGTATTGATGGTGTATAGTATGTAGGATTGGTGTATTGATGGTGTATGGTATGTACGATTGGTGTATTGATGGTGTATGGTATGTATGATTGGTGTATTGATGGTGTATGGTATGTAGGATTGGTATATTGATGGTGTATGGTATGTAGGATTGGTGTATTGATGGTTTATGTTATGTAGGATTGGTGTATTGATGGTGTATGGTATGTAGGATTGGTGTATTGATGGTGTATGGTATGCAGGATTGGTGTATTGATGGTCTATAGTATGTAGGATTGGTGTATTGATGGTGTATGGCATGCAGGATTGGTGTATTGATGGTGTATGGTATGTAGGATTGGTGTATTGATGGTGAATGGTATGTAGGATTGGTGTATTGATGGTGTATGGTATGCAGGATTGGTGTATTGATGGTGTATGGTATGCAGGAATGGTGTATTGATGGTGTATGGTATGTAGGATTGGTGTATTGATGGTGTATGGTATGCAGGATTGGTGGTGTATGTTATGTAGGATTGGTGTATTGATGGTGTATGGTATGTAGGATTGGTGTATTGATGGTGTATGGTATGTAGGATTGGTGTATTGATGGTGTATGGTATGTAGGATTGGTGTATTGATGGTGTATGGTATGTAGGATTGGTGTATTGATGGTGTATGGTATGTAGGATTGGTGTATTGATGGTGTATGGTATGTAGGATTGGTGTATTGATGATGTATGGTATGCAGGATTGGTGTATTGATGGTGTATGGTATGCAGGATTGGTGTATTGATGGTGTATGGTATGTAGGATTGGTGTATTGATGGTGTATGGTATGCAGGATTGGTGGTGTATGGTATGTAGGATTGGTGTATTGATGGTGTATGGTATGCAGGATTGGTGTATTGATGGTGTATAGTATGTAGGATTGGTGTATTGATGGTGTATTGTATGTAGGATTGGTGTATTGATGGTGTATAGTATGCAGGATTGGTGTATTGATGGTGTATGGTATGTAGGATTGGTGTATTGATGGTGTATGGTATGTAGGATTGGTGTGTTGATGGTGTATGGTATGTAGGGTTGGTGTATTGATGGTGTATGGTACGCAGGATTGGTGTATTGATGGTGTATGGTATGTAGGATTGGTGTATTGATGGTGTATGGTATGTAGGATTGGTGTATTGATGGTGTATGGTACGCAGGATTGGTGTATTGTGGTGTATGGTATGTAGGATTGGTGTATTGATGGTGTATGGTATGTAGGATTAGTGTATTGATGGTGTATGGTATACAGGATTGGTGTATTGATGGTGTATGTTACGCAGGATTGGTGGTGTATGGTATGTAGGATTGGTGGTGTATGGTATGTAGGATTGGTGGTGTATGGTATGTAGGATTGGTGGTGTATGGTATGTAGGATTGGTGTATTGATGGTGTATGGTATGTAGGATTGGTGTATCGATGGTGTATGGTATGTAGGATTGGTGGTGTATGGTATGTAGGATTGGTGTATTGGTGGTGTATGGTATGTAGGATTGGTGTATCGATGGTGTATGGTATGTAGGATTGGTGTATTGATGGTGTATGGTATGCAGGATTGGTGTATTGATGGTGAATGGTATGCAGGATTGGTGTATTGATGGTGTATGGTATGTAGGATTGGTGTATTGATGGTGTATGGTATGTAGGATTGGTGTATCGATGGTGTATGGTATGCAGGATTGGTGTATTGATGGTGTATGGTATGTAGGATTGGTGTATTGATGGTGTATGGTATGCAGGATTGGTGTATTGATGGTGTATGGTATGCAGGATTGGTGGTGTATGGTATGTAGGATTGGTGTATTGATGGTGTATGGTATGCAGGATTGGTGTATTGATGGTGTATAGTATGTAGGATTGGTGTATTGATGGTGTATTGTATGTAGGATTGGTGTATTGATGGTGTATGGTATGCATGATTGGTGTATTGATGGTGTATAGTATGTAGGAATGGTGTATTGATGGTGTATGGTATGTACGATTGGTGTATTGATGGTGTATGGTATGTATGATTGGTGTATTGATGGTGTATGGTATGTAGGATTGGTATATTGATGGTGTATGGTATGTAGGATTGGTGTATTGATGGTTTATGTTATGTAGGATTGGTGTATTGATGGTGTATGGTATGTAGGATTGGTGTATTGATGGTGTATGGTATGTAGGATTGGTGTATTGATGGTGTATGGTATGTAGGATTGGTGTATTGATGGTGTATGGTATGCAGGATTGGTGTATTGATGGTGTATGGTATGCAGGATTGGTGTATTGATGGTGTATGGTATGTAGGATTGGTGTATTGATGGTGTATGGTATGCAGGATTGGTGGTGTATGGTATGTAGGATTGGTGTATTGATGGTGTATGGTATGCAGGATTGGTGTATTGATGGTGTATAGTATGTAGGATTGGTGTATTGATGGTGTATGGCATGCAGGATTGGTGTATTGATGGTGTATGGTATGTAGGATTGGTGTATTGATGGTGAATGGTATGTAGGATTGGTGTATTGATGGTGTATGGTATGCAGGATTGGTGTATTGATGGTGTATGGTATGCAGGAATGGTGTATTGATGGTGTATGGTATGTAGGATTGGTGTATTGATGGTGTATGGTATGCAGGATTGGTGGTGTATGTTATGTAGGATTGGTGTATTGATGGTGTATGGTATGTAGGATTGGTGTATTGATGGTGTATGGTATGTAGGATTGGTGTATTGATGGTGTATGGTATGTAGGATTGGTGTATTGATGGTGTATGGTATGTAGGATTGGTGTATTGATGGTGTATGGTATGTAGGATTGGTGTATTGATGGTGTATGGTATGTAGGATTGGTGTATTGATGGTGTATGGTATGCAGGATTGGTGTATTGATGGTGTATGGTATGCAGGATTGGTGTATTGATGGTGTATGGTATGTAGGATTGGTGTATTGATGGTGTATGGTATGCAGGATTGGTGGTGTATGGTATGTAGGATTGGTGTATTGATGGTGTATGGTATGCAGGATTGGTGTATTGATGGTGTATAGTATGTAGGATTGGTGTATCGATGGTGTATTGTATGTAGGATTGGTGTATTGATGGTGTATAGTATGCAGGATTGGTGTATTGATGGTGTATGGTATGTAGGATTGGTGTATTGATGGTGTATGGTATGTAGGATTGGTGTATCGATGGTGTATGGTATGCAGGATTGGTGTATTGATGGTGTATGGTATGTAGGATTGGTGTATTGATGGTGTATGGTATGCAGGATTGGTGTATTGATGGTGTATGGTATGCAGGATTGGTGGTGTATGGTATGTAGGATTGGTGTATTGATGGTGTATGGTATGCAGGATTGGTGTATTGATGGTGTATAGTATGTAGGATTGGTGTATTGATGGTGTATGGTATGCAGGATTGGTGGTGTATGGTATGTAGGATTGGTGTATTGATGGTGTATGGTATGCAGGATTGGTGTATTGATGGTGAATAGTATGTAGGATTGGTGTATTGATGGTGTATTGTATGTAGGATTGGTGTATTGATGGTGTATGGTATGCAGGATTGGTGTATTGATGGTGTATGGTATGTAGGATTGGTGTATTGATGGTGTATGGTATGTAGGATTGGTGTATTGATGGTATATATTATGTAGGATTGGTGTATTGATGGTGTATGGTACGCAGGATTGGTGTATTGATGGTGTATGGTATGCAGGATTGGTGTATTGATGGTGTATGGTATGTATGATTGGTGTATTGATGGTGTATGGTATGTAGGATTGGTGTATTGATGGTGTATGGTATGCAGGATTGGTGTATTGATGGTGTATGGTATGCAGGATTGGTGTATTGATGGTGTATGGTATGTAGGATTGGTGTATTGATGGTGTATGGTATGCAGGATTGGTGTATTGATGGTGTATGGTTTGTATGATTGGTGTATTGATGGTGTATGGTATGTAGGATTGGGGTATTGATGGTGTATGGTATACAGGATTGGTGGCTTGATGGTGTATGTTATGTAGGATTGGTGTATTGATGGTGATTGGACACTAATATAGCATTGAAACCTCAGTCACTGACCTCCGATCTAATACAGCATTGAAATCCCAGTCTCTGACCTCCGATCTAATATAGCATTGAAACCTCAGTCACTGACCTCCGATCTAATATAGCATTGAAACCCCAGTCTCTGACCTCCGATCTAATAGAGCATTGAAACCCCAGTCACTGACATCCGATCTAATACAGCATTGAAACCTCAGTCACTGACCTCCGATCTAATATAGCATTGAAACCCCAGTCTCTGACCTCCGATCTAATATAGCATTGAAACCCCAGTCACTGACATCCGATCTAATACAGCATTGAAACCTCAGTCACTGACCTCCGATCTAATATAGCATTGAAACCTCAGTCTCTGACCTCCGATCTAATACAGCATTGAAACTCCAGTCACTGACATCCGATCTAATATAGCATTGAAGCCCTAGTCACTGACATCCGATCTAATACAGCATTGAAACCTCAGTCTCTGACCTCCAATCTAATATAGCATTGAAACCCCAGTCACTGACCTCCGATTTAATATAGCATTGAAACCCCAGTCACTGACTTCCAATCTAATACAGCATTGAAACCCCAGTCACTGACCTCCGATCTAATATAGCATTGAAACCCCAGTCACTGACATCCGATCTAATATAGCATTGAAACCCCAGTCACTGACCTCCGATCTAATAAGCATTGAAACCCCAGTCACTGACCTCCGATCTAATATAGCATTGAAACCCCAGTCACTGACCTCCGATCTAATATAGCATTGAAACCCCAGTCACTGACCTCCGATCTAATACATATTAAAACCCCAGTCACTGACCTCCGATCTAATACAGCATTGAAACCCCAGTCACTGACCTCCGATCTAATACAGCATTAAAACCCCAGTCACTGACCTGCGATCTAATACAGCATTGAAACCCCAGTCACTGACCTGCGATCTAATACATATTAAAACCCAAGTTACTGATTTCCGATCTAATACAGCATTGAACCCCAGTCACTGACCTACGATCTAATAAAGCATTGAAACCCCAGTCACTGACCTCCGATCTAATATAGCATTGAAACCCGAGTCACTGACCTGTGATCTAATATAGCATTGAAACCCCAGTCACTGACCTCCGATCTAATATAGCATTGAAACCCCAGTCACTGAGCTCCGATCTAATATAGCATTGAAACCTCAGTCACTGACCTCCGATCTAATATAGCATTGAAACCTCAGTCACTGACCTCCGATCTAATATAGCATTGAAACCCAGTCACTGACCTCCAATCTAATATAGCATTGATACCCCAGTCACTGACCTCCGATCTAATATAGCATTGAAACCTCAGTCACTGACCTCCGATCTAATATAGCATTGAAACCCCAGTCACTGACATCCGATCTAATATAGCATTGAAACCCCAGTCACTGACCTCCGATCTAATATAGCATTGAAACCCCATTCACTGACATCCAATCTAATACAGCATTGAAACCCCAGTCACTGACCTCCGATCTAATACAGCATTGAAACCCCAGTCACTGACCTCCGATCTAATACATATTAAAACCCCAGTCACTGATTTCCGATATAATACAGCATTGAAACCTCAGTCACTGACCTCCGATCTAATATAGCATTGAAACCCCAGTCACTGACATCCGATCTAATATAGCATTGAAACCCCAGTCACTGACCTCCGATCTAATACAGCATTGAAACCCCAGTCACTGACCTCCGATCTAATACAGCATTAAAACCCCAGTCACTGACCTCCGATCTAATATAGCATTGAAACCCCAGTCACTGACCTCCGATCTAATACATATTAAAACCTCAGTCACTGATTTCCGATCTAATACAGCATTGAAACCCCAGTCACTGACCTGCGATCTAATACATATTAAAACCCCAGTCACTGATTTCCGATCTAATAGAGCATTGAATCCCCAGTCACTGACCTCTGATCTAATATAGCATTGAAACCCCAGTCACTGACCTCCGATCTAATATAGCATTGAAACCCCAGTCACTGACCTCCGATCTAATACATATTAAAACCTCAGTCACTGATTTCCGATCTAATACAGCATTGAAACCCCAGTCACTGACCTGCGATCTAATATAGCATTGAAACCCCAGTCACTGACCTCCGATCTAATATAGCATTGAAACCCCAGTCACTGAGCTCCGATCTAATATAGCATTGAAACCCCAGTCACTGACCTCCAATCTAATATAGCATTGCAACCCCAGTCACTGACCTCAGATCTAATATAGCATTGCAACCCCAGTCACTGACATCCGATCTAATACAGCATTGAAACCCCAGTCACTGACCTCCGATCTAATACAGCATTGAAACCTCAGTCTCTGACCTCCGATCTAATACAGCATTGAAACCTCAGTCACTGACCTCCGATCTAATACAGCATTGAAACCCCAGTCACTGACCTCCGATCTAATACAGCATTGAAACCTCAGTCACTGACCTCCGATCTAATATAGCATTGAAACCCCAGTCACTGACCTCCGATCTAATACATATTAAAACCCCAGTCACTGATTTCCGATCTAATACAGCATTGAAACCCCAGTCACTGACCTGCGATCTAATACAGCATTGAAACCCCAGTCACTGACCTGCGATCTAATACATATCAAAACCCCAGTCACTGATTTCCGATCTAATACAGCATTGAAACCCAGTCACTGACCTACGATCTAATAGAGCATTGAAACCTCAGTCACTGACCTCCGATCTAATATAGCATTGAAACCTCAGTCACTGACCTCCGATCTAATATAGCATTGAAACCCCAGTCACTGACATCCGATCTAATATAGCATTGAAACCCCAGTCACTGACATCTGATCTAATATAGCATTGAAACCCCAGTCACTGACCTCCGATCTAATATAGCATTGATACCCCAGTCACTGACCTCCAATATAATATAGCATTGAAACCTCAGTCACTGACCTCCGATCTAATATAGCATTGAAACCCCAGTCACTGACCTCCGATCTAATACAGCATTGAAACCTCAGTCTCTGACCTCCGATCTAATACAGCATTGAAAACTCAGTCACTGACCTCCGATCTAATACAGCATTGAAACCCCAGTCACTGACCGCCGATCTAATACAGCATTGAAACCTCAGTCACTGACCTCCGATCTAATACAGCATTGAAACCTCAGTCACTGACATCCGATCTAATACAGCATTGAAACCCCAGTCACTGACCTGCGATCTAATACATATTAAAACCCCAGTCACTGACCTCCAATCTAATACAGCATTGAAACCCCAGTCACTGACCTCCGATCTAATATAGCATTGAAACCCCAGTCACTGACATCCGATCTAATACAGCATTGAAACTCCAGTCACTGACATCCGATCTAATACAGCATTGAAACCTCAGTCACTGATCTCCAATCTAATATAGCATTGACACCCCAGTCACTGACATCCGATCTAATACAGCATTGATCATTGAAACTCCAGTCACTGACATCCAATCTAATACAGCATTGAAACCTCAGTCATTGATCTCCGATCTAATACAGCATTGAAACCTCAGTCACTGACCTCCGATCTAATACAGCATTAAAACCTCAGTCACTGACCTCCGATCTAATATAGCATTGAAACCCCAGTCACTGACATCCGATCTAATATAGCATTGAAACCTAAGTCATTGACCGTTGATCAGAAGTTCTGATTGAGGTAAGAATGTTAATGAGCAAACAATCCTATTAATTATTGGTTACATGAAAAATGTGTTGTTAAATGTCTTTCTTTCAACTGATTCACTAATATCATTAACCCCCCTAGTGAATCTATTTTAAAAATCTAGTGAGAAGGATGCTGACAAAATTTGGCACCATGCCAATCATTGGTTCATGGGAAAAACTTCAATAAAGTTTTCAAGTTTTTAACCATTCTCTTTTTACATGACAAAGTTCCCCAAAAACTCCTTTTCACTGGCTAAAGGTGATGAGAATAGATTGCTTGATCCACTGATATCATATTTGCTTGATCCACTGATATCATATTTGCTTGATCCACTGATATCATAATTGATTGATCTACTGATATCATATTTGATTGATTTACTTATATAATATTTGACCAAAAAAAAAATGCAGCAGATGATGTAAAAGTCCTACTGATAAATTTGGAAACAATCCTACATTTGGAAACAATCCTACATTTGGAAACAATCCTACATTTGGAAACAATCCTACATTTGGAAACAATCCTACATTTGGAAACAATCCTACATTTGAAAACAATCCTACATTTGGAAACAATCCTACATTTGAAAACAATCCTACATTTGGAAACAATCCTACATTTGGAAACAATCCTACATTTGGAAACAATCCTACATTTGGAAACAATCCTACATTTGGAAACAATCCTACATTTGGAAACAATCCTACATTTGGAAACAATCCTACATTTGGAAACCTACATTTGGAAACAATCCTACATTTGGAAACAATCCTACATTTGGTTTATGAGAAGAAGGCGTGTGATTGCAATTGTCGACAGATGATAACTTATGACAATATAGAATCCTGCAAAATGATACCTCTTCTGACTATATCATACTCTACCATAAGACAACCAATAAACAGGATGTACCTCTTCACCGATATCATACTCTACCATAAGACAACCAATAAACAGGATGTACCTCTTCACCGATATCATACTCTACCATAAGACAACCAATAAACAGGATGTACCTCTTCACCGATATCATACTCTACCATAAGACAACCAATAAACAGGATGTATCTCTTCACCGATATCATACTCTACCATAAGACAACCAATAAACAGGATGTACCTCTTCACCGATACATTCTGTGTCATCTGTGTCTTTCTCCTGTGTCAACATCAAATCTTTCTTCAATAATGGTCCTGAACTTACTACCTCACTCAGTCTCCATTGCAGATGTGGCATGCATATTTCCACATTTGCTGTACATGTTTCATCAACCTTGTTTGGTCTCATCACCTTTCTTCGTTCTTCTTCTTCTTGTAATCGACGAGTAATAAAATGATGACTATCAAAATTCCCTTCTTTGTCTATTGAGTCAGAAATGATTGATTTCTTCATTGACTTTCTCTTGTTTTTTGAAGCGTTTTTGTTAAAATCAAGACAAGTATCTCCATCAGGTGCCTCTAACAGACCTTCATCACCACCAATTTCTTCCATTTGTTCCATGTTATCGGAATATTCATTTATCCAATCACACGACGCACCAGTTTTCGAAAATGGCGAACTGCCTAGTATAATTTCACCACCATAAGGCGAAAGGAAAAATTCATCCTCTACCCACTGATAACCGTCAATATCCTTATTCCCAATTGCACTTGATAACCTAATATCGCCTTCATTAGATTCCGAACCACTGTCAGAATGTTCACTGTTGAGACTAGATAAGCTTCTATGCAACTGATTCACTGTTCTTGAAAGAGTTTCAATTTGTCGAGAAATATTGTCATACAAATTTCTCTCTTCCTCACATTTTTTACAATTTCTATCACCTTTCTGGCATGTATGAATAATATTATTCTGGCCTTTATTTTTTGAAGTGGTCTCAATCGTTTCATGATTTTCGCTCTTTTCTGAAATACTTCGATTGGAGCCGGTGTTACAGAGGCTATAGAATTGACTGTTGAACTTCTTCGGCTCATTTCCAAGGGGAGGTAATTCTGCTTCCTGTCTCTCCTCACAGGAGAAGGAGTTCTGCTCCTTTGAGGAGAAGTTTGAAACAGTCATTTTGTTCAGCGCAGTTTGAGTCTGAAAAATTGAAGAAATATATGTATAAAACAGAGTACAGATTGTATGCATGTAATACTGAGTACAGATTGTATGTATGTAAGACTGAATACAGGTTGTATGTATGTAATACTGAGTACAGGTTGTATGTATGTAATACTGAGTACAAACTGTATACATGTAATACTGAGTACATAATGTATGTACGTAATACTGAGTACATGTTGTATGTATGTAATACTGAGTATAGGCTGTATGTACGTAATACTGAGTACATGTTGTATGTATGTAATACTGAATATAGGATGTATGTATGTAATACTGAGTACATACTGTATACATGTAATACTGAGTACATACTGTATACATGTAATACTGAGTACAGGTTGTATGTATGTAATACTGAGTATAGGCTGTATACATGTAATATTGAGTACATACTGTATACATGTAATACTGAGTACAGGTTGTATGTATGTAATACTGAGTATAGGCTGTATACATGTAATATTGAGTACATACTGTATACATGTAATACTGAGTATAGGCTGTATATATGTAATACTGAGTACATATTGTACATGTAATACTGATAAATATATGTAATACTGAGTATAGACTGTATGTATGTATTACTGAGTACAGACTGTATGTATGTATGTAATACTGAGTACAGAATGTATGTATGTAATACTGAGTACAGAATGTATGTATGCAATACTGAGTACAGAATGTATGTATGTAATACTGAGTACAGAATGTATGTATGCAATACTGAGTACAGAATGTATGTATGCAATACTGAGTACAGGCTGTATACATGTAATACTGAGTACAGATTGTATACATGTAATACTGAGTACAGACTGTATACATGTAATACTAAGTACAGGCTGTATACATGTAATACTGAGTACAGAGTGTATACATGTAATACTGAGTACAGACTATATACATGTAATACTGAGTACAGACTGTATACATGTAATACTGAGTACAGACTGTATACATGTAATACTGAGTACAGGCTGTATACATGTAATACTGAGTACAGGCTGTATACATGTAATACTGAGTACAGGCTGTATACATGTAATACTGAGTACATACTGTATACATGTAATACTGAGTACAGGCTGTATACATGTAATACTGAGTACAGGCTGTATACATGTAATACTGAGTACATGCTGTATACATGTAATACTGAGTACATGCTGTATACATGTAATACTGAGTACAGACTGTATACATGTAATACTGAGTACAGGCTGTATACATGTAATACTGAGTACAGGCTGTATACATGTAATACTGAGTACAGACTGTATACATGTAATACTGAGTACAGAGTGTATACAGGTATTACTGCGTAAATACTATAAATGCAATACTGAGTCATTTTGATGCCGTAGCTAGGACGGGATGTAGTTACTAGTTAAGTGTGTCATTGCTAGGGAGGAATGTCATTGCTAGGGAGGAATGTCATTGCTAGGGAGGAATGTCATTGCTAGGGAGAGATGTCATTGCTAGCGAGGGGTGTAATTATTAGGGAGGGGTGTCATTGCTAGTGAGGAATGTCATTGCTAGGGAGGGTTGTAATTACTAGGGAGTGATGTCATTGCTAGGGAGGGATGTCATTACTAGGGACGGATGTCATTGCTAGGGAGGGGTGTAATTACTAAGGAGGGGTGTAATTACTAGGGAGGGGTGTAATTACTAGGGAGGGATGTCATTACTAGGGAGGGATGTCAATACAAGGGAGGGGGAGGAATGTCATTACTTGGGAGGGATGTCATTACTTGGGAGGGATGTCATTACAAGGGAGGGATGTCATTGCTAGGGAGGGATGTCATTACTTGGGAGGGATGTCATTACTAGGGAGGGATGTCATTACTAGGGAGGGATGTCATTACTTGGGAGGGATGTCATTACTTGGGAGGGGTGTCATTGCTAGGGAGGGATATCATTACTTGGGAGGGATGTCATTACTAGGGAGGGATGTCATTACAAGTGAGGGATGTCATTACTAGGGAGGGATGTCATTACTTGGGAGGGATGTCATTGCTAGGGAGGGATGTCATTACTAGGGAGGGATGTCATTTCTAGGGAGGGATGTCATTACTTGGGAGGGATGTCATTACTAGGGAGGGGTGTCATTACTAGGGAGGGATGTCATTACTTGGGAGGGATGTCATTACTAGGGAGGGATGTCATTACTAGGGAGGGATGTCATTACTTGGGAGGGATGTCATTACTAGGGAGGGATGTCATTGCTAGGGAGGGATGTCATTACTTTGGAGGGATGTCATTACTAGGGAGGGATGTCATTACTAGGGAAGGATGTCATTACTTGCGAGGGATGTCATTACTTGGGAGGGATGTCATTACTAGGGAGGGATGTCATTACAAGTGAGGGATGTCATTACTAGGGAGGGATGTCATTACTTGGGAGGGATGTCATTGCTAGGGAGGGATGTCATTACTAGGGAGGGATGTCATTACTAGGGAGGGATGTCATTACTTGGGAGGGATGTCATTACTTGGGAGGGATGTCATTGCTAGGGAGGGATGTCAATACAAGGGAGGGATGTCATTACTAGGCAGGGATGTCATTACTTGGGAGGGATGTCATTACTTGGGAGGGATGTCATTACAAGGGAGGGATGTCATTACTTGGGAGGGATGTCATTACTTGGGAGGGATGTCATTACTAGGGAGGGATGTCATTACTAGGGAGGGATGTCATTACTTGGGAGGGATGTCATTACTTGGGAGGGATGTCATTGCTAGGGAGGGATGTCATTACTTGGGAGGGATGTCATTACTAGGGAGGGATGTCATTACAAGTGAGGGATGTCATTACTAGGGAGGGATGTCATTACTTGGGAGGGATGTCATTGCTAGGGAGGGATGTCATTACTAGGGAGGGATGTCATTACTAGGGAGGGATGTCATTACTTGGGAGGGATGTCATTACTTGGGAGGGATGTCATTGCTAGGGAGGGATGTCAATAAAAGGGAGGGATGTCATTACTAGGCAGGGATGTCATTACTTTGGAGGGATGTCATTACTTGGGAGGCATGTCATTACTTGGGAGGGATGTCATTACTAGGGAGGGATGTCATTACTAGGGAGGGATGTCATTACTTGGAAGGGATGTCATTACTAGGGAGGGGTGTCATTGCTAGGGAGGGATGTCATTGCTTGGGAGGGATGTCATTACTAGGGAGGGATGTCATTACAAGTGAGGGATGTCATTACTAGGGAGGGATGTCATTACCTGGGAGGGATGTCATTGCTAGGGAGGGATGTCATTACTAGGGAGGGATGTCATTACTAGTGAGGGATGTCATTACTTGGGAGGGATGTCATTACTTGGGAGGGATGTCATTGCTAGGGAGGTGTCATTACTAGGGAGGGATGTCATTACTTGGGAGGGATGTCATTACTTGGGAGGGATGTCATTACAAGGGAGGGATGTCATTACAGGAGGGATGTCATTACTAGGGAGGATGTCATTACTTGGGAGGGATGTCATTGCTAGGGAGGGGTGTCATTACTGGGAGGGGTGTCATTACTAGGGAGGGATGTCATTACTTGGGATGTCATTACAAGGCAGGGATGTCATTTCTAGGGAGGGATGTCATTACTTGGGACAGATGTCATTGCTAGGGAGGGGTGTCATTACTAGGGAGGGGTGTCATTGCTAGGGAGGGATGTCATTACTAGGGAGGGATGTCATTGCTAGGGAGGGATGTCTTTGCTAGGGAGGGATGTCATTACAAGGGAGGGGTGTCATTACAAGGGATGGTTGTCATTACTAGGGAGGGGTGTCATTACAAGGGAGGGATATCATTACAAGGGAGGGGTGTCATTACTACAGAGGGATATCATTACAAGGGAGGGGTGTCATTACAAGTGAGGGTTGTCATTACTTGGGAGGGGTGTCATTACAAGGGAGGGTTGTCATTACAATGGAGGGTTGTTATTACTTGGGAGGGATGTCATTACTTGGGAGGGATGTCATTACAAGGGAGGGATGTCATTACTTGGGAGGGATGTCATTACAAGGGAGGGTTGTCATTACAAGGGATGGTTGTCATTACTAGGGAGGGATGTCATTACTTGGGATGGGTCTTATTACAAGGGAGGGATGTCATTACTTCGGA
Source organism: Archivesica marissinica (assembly GCA_014843695.1). Classification (NCBI taxonomy): domain Eukaryota; kingdom Metazoa; phylum Mollusca; class Bivalvia; order Venerida; family Vesicomyidae; genus Archivesica; species Archivesica marissinica. The sequence goes on along the minus strand of CM026392.1, from coordinate 1,617,899 downwards.
GGGATGTTATTACAAGGGAGGGTTGTCATTACAAGGGTGGGATGTCATTACAAGGGAGGGGTGTCATTACAGGGGAGGGATGTCATTACTTGGGAGGGATATCATTACAAGGGAGGGGTGTCATTACAAGGGAGGGATTTCATTACTTGGGAGGGATGTCATTACAAGGGAGGGATGCCATTACAAGGGAGGGGTGTCATTACAAGGGATGGATGTCAATACAAGGGAGGGATGTCATTGCTAGGGAGGGATGTCATTACTTGGGATGGGTCTTATTACAAGGGAGGGATGTCATTACTTCGGAGGGATGTTATTACAAGGGAGGGTTGTCATTACAAGGGTGGGATGTCATTACAAGGGAGGGGTGTCATTACAGGGGAGGGATGTCATTACTTGGGAGGGATTTCATTACAAGGGAGGGGTGTCATTACAAGGGAGGGATTTCATTACTTGGGAGGGATGTCATTACAAGGGAGGGATGCCATTACAAGGGAGGGGTGTCATTACAAGGGATGGATGTCAATACAAGGGAGGGATGTCATTGCTAGGGAGGGATGTCATTACTAGGGAGGGATATCATTATAAGGGAGGGGTGTCATTACAAGGGAGGGTTGTCATTACTTGGGACGGTTGTCATTACAAGGGAGGGATGTCATTACTTGGGATGGGTGTTATTACAAGGGAGGGATGTCATTACTTGGGAGGGATGTCATTACTTGGGAGGGATGTTATTACAAGGGAGGGTTGTCATTACAAGGGTGGGATGTCATTACAAGGGAGGGGTGTCATTACAGGGGAGGGATGCCATTACTTGGGAGGGATATCATTACAAGGGAGGGGTGTCATTACAATGGAGGGATTTCATTACTTGGGAGGGATGTCATTACAAGGGAGGGATGCCATTACAAGGGAGGGGTGTCATTACAAGGGATGGTTGTCAATACAAGGGAGGGATGTCATTGCTAGGGAGGGATGTCATTACAAGGGAGGGATATCATTATAAGGGAGGGGTGTCATTACAAGGGAGGGTTGTCATTACTTGGGAGGGTTGTCATTACAAGGGAGGGATGTCATTATAAGGGAGGGTAGGGTTATCATTACAAGGGAGGGTTGTCATTACTTGGGAGGGATGTCATTACTTGGGAGGGATGTCATTACAAGGGAGGGATGTCATTTCTTGGTAGGGATGTCATTACAAGGGAGGGTTGTCATTACAAGGGATGGTTGTTATTACTAGGGAGGGATGTCATTACTTGGGACGGGTGTCATTACAAGGGAGGGATGTCATTACTTGGGAGGGATGTCATTACAAGGGAGGGGTGTCATTACTTGGGAGGGATATCATTACAAGGGAGGGGTGTCATTACAAGGGAGGGATGTCATTACTTGGGAGGGATGTCATTACAAGGGAGGGATGCCATTACAAGGGAGGGGTGTCTTTACAAGGGAGGGATGTCAATACAAGGGAGGGATGTCAATACAAGGGAGGGATGTCATTGCTAGGGAGGGGTGTCATTGCTAGGAAGTCATGGAATTTATGCAAAGCAATTTGGTATATAATGTGAATTATATCTATAATAATGGTGTGTATGACATATGGCATGGATGAGATATGAACATTAGGTGTGGATGAGATACATTAGGTGTGGATGAGATATGAACATTAGGTGTGTATGAGAGATGAACATTAGGTGTGGATGAGATATGAACATTAGGTTTGGATGATATATGAACATTAGGTGTGGGTGAGATATGAACATTAGGTGTGGGTGAGATATGAACATTAGGTGTCGATGAGATACATTAGGTGTGGATGAGCATTAGGAGTGGATGAGATATGAACATTATGTGTGGATGAGATATCTACATTAGGTGTGGATGAGATACATTAGGTGTGGATGAGATACATCAAGTGTGGATGAGATACATTAGGTGTGGATGAGATACATTAGGTGTGGATGAAATATGAACATTAGGTGTGGATAAGATATGAACATTAGGTGTGGATGAGATATGAACATTAGGTGTGAATGACATATGAACATTAGGTGTGTATCAGATATGAACATTAGGTGTGGATGAGTTATGAACATTAGGTGTGGATGAGTTACATTAGGTGTGGATGAGATAAGAACATTAGGTGTGGATGGTATATGAACATTAGGTGTGGATGAGATACATTAGGTGTGGATGAGATATGAACATTAGGTGTGGATGAGATACATTAGGTGTGGATGAGATATGAACATTAGGTGTGTATGAGATATGAACATTAGATGGGGATGGTATATGAACATTAGGTGTGGATGAGATATCTACATTAGGTAAGGATGAAATATGAACATTAGGTGTGGATGAGATATGAACATTAGATGTGGATGGTATATGAACATTAGGTGTGGATGAGATAGATATCTATATTAGGTAAGTATGAGATATGAACATTAGGTGTGGATATGATATGAACATTAGGTGTGGATGGGATATGAACATTAGGTGTGGATGAGATATGAACATGAGGTGTGAATGAGATATGAACATTAGGTATGGATGAGATACTTTAAGTGTGGATGAGATATGAACATTAGGTGTGGATGAGATATGAACATTAGGTGTGGATGAGATACATTAGGTGTGGATGAGATATGAACATTAGGTGTGGATGAGATACATTAAGTGTGGATGAGATATGAACATTAGGTGGGTATGAGATACATTAGGTGTGGATGAGATACATTAGGTGTGGATGAGATATGAACATTAGGTGTGGATGAGATATCTACATTATGGGTGTATGAGATATCTACATTAGGTGTGGATGAGATATGAACATTAGGTGTGGATGAGATATGAACATTAGGTGTGGATGAGATATGAACATTAGGTGTGGATGAGATATGAACATTAGGTGTGGATGAGATATGAACATTAGGTGTGGATGAGATATGAACATTAGGTATGGATGAGATGTGAACATTAGGTGTGGATGAGATATGAACATTAGGTGTGGATGTGATATGAACATTAAGTGTGGATGAGATACATTAGGTGTGGATGAGATATGAACATTAGGTGTGGATGAGATACATTAAGTGTGGATGAGATATGAACATTAGGTGTGGATGATATACATTAGGTGTGGATGAGATACAATAGGTGTGGATGAGATATGAACATTAGGTGTGGATGAGATACATTAAGTGTGGATGAGATATGAACATTAGGTGTGGATGAGATATGAACATTAGGTGTGGATGAGATATGAACATTAGGTGTGGATGAGATATGAACATTAGGTGTGGATGAGATATGAACATTAGGTGTGGATGAGATACATTAGGTGTGGATGAGATATGAACATTAGGTGTGGATGAGATATGAACATTAGCTGTGGATGAGATATGAACATTAGGTGTGGATGACATATGAACATTAGGTGTGTATGAGATATGAACATTAGGTGTGGATGAGATATGAACATTAGGTGTGGATGAGATATGAACATTAGGTGTGGATGAGATATGAACATTAGGTGTGGATGAGATATGAACATTAGGTGTGGATGAGATATGACCATTAGGTGTGGATGAGATATGAACATTAGGTATGGATGAGATGTGAACATTAGGTGTGGATGAGATATGAACATTAGGTGTGGATGTGATATGAACATTAAGTGTGGATGAGATACATTAGGTGTGGATGAGATATGAACATTAGGTGTGGATGAGATACATTAAGTGTGGATGAGATATGAACATTAGGTGTGGATGAGATACATTAGGTGTGGATGAGATACAATAGGTGTGGATGAGATATGAACATTAGGTGTGGATGAGATACATTAAGTGTGGATGAGATATGAACATTAGGTGTGGATGAGATACATTAGGTGTGGATGATATATGAACATTAGGTGTGGATGAGATATGAACATTAGGTGTGGATGAGATATGAACATTAGGTGTGGATGAGATACATTAGGTGTGGATGAGATATGAACATTAGGTGTGGATGAGATACATTAGGTGTGGATGAGATATGAACATTAGGTGTGGATGAGATATGAACATTAGGTGTGGATGAGATACATTAGCTGTGGATGAGATATGAACATTAGGTGTGGATGAGATATGAACATTAGGTGTGGATGAGATAGATTAGGTGTGGATTAGATATGAACATTAGGTGTGGATGAGATACATTAGGTGTGGATGAGATATGAACATTAGGTGTGGATGAGATATGAACATTAGGTGTGGATGAGGTATGAACATTAGGTGTGGATGAGATATGAACATTAGGTGTGGATGAGATATGAACATTAAGTGTGGATGAGATATGAACATTAGGTGTGGATGAGATATGATCATTAAGTGTCGATGAGATACATTAAGTGTGGATGAAATATGAACATTAGGTGTGGATGAGATACATTTGGCATGGATGAGATATGAACATTAGGTGTGGATGAGATATGAACATTTGGTGTGGATGAGATATGAACATTAGGTGTGGATGAGATATGAACATTAGGTGTGGATGAGATATGAACATTAGGTGTGGATGAGATATGAACATTAGGTGTGGATGAGATATGAACATTAGGTGTGGATGAGATATGAACATTATGTGTGGATGAGATATGAACATTAGGTGTGGATGGGATATGAACATTAGTTGTGGATGAGATATGAACATTAGATGTTGATGAGATATGAACATTAGGTGTGGATGAGATATGAACATTAGGTGTGGATGAGATATGAACATTAGGTGTGGATGAGATATGAACATTATGTGTGGATGAGATATGAACATTAGGTGTGGATGAGATATGAACATTAGGTATGGATGAGATACATTAGTTGTGGATGAGATACGAACATTAGGTGTGGATGAGATACATTAGGTGCGGATGAGATATGAACATTAGGTGTGGATGAGATATGAACATTAGGTGTGGATGAGATATGAACATTAGGTGTGGATGAGATATGAACATTAGGTGTGGATGATATATGAACATTAGGTGTGGATGAGATATGAACATTAGGTGTGGATGAGATATGAACTTTAGGTGTGGATGAGATATGAACATTAGGTGTGGATGAGATATGAACATTAGGTGTGGATGGGATATGAACATTAGGTGTGGATGAGATATGAACATTAGGTGTGGATGAGATATGAACATTATGTGTGGATGAGATATGAACATTAGGTGTGGATGAGATATGAACATTAGGTGTGGATGAGATACATTAGGTGTGGATGAGATATGAACATTAGGTGTGGATGGGATATGAACATTAAGTGTGGAAGAGATACATTAGGTGTGGATGAGATACATTAGGTGTGGATGAGATATGAACATTAGGTGTGGATGAGATATGAACATTAGGTGTGGATGAGATATGAACATTAGGTGTGGATGAGATATGAACATTAAGTGTGGATGAGATATGAACATTAGGTGTGGATGAGATATGAACATTAAGTGTCGATGAGATACATTAAGTGTGGATGAAATATGAACATTAGGTGCGGATGAGATACATTTGGCATGGATGAGATATGAACATTAGGTGTGGATGAGATATGAACATTAGGTATGGATGAGATATGAACATTAGGTGTGGATGAGATATGAACATTAGGTGTGGATGAGATACATTAAGTGTGGATGAGATATGAACATTAGGTGTGAATGAGATATGAAAATTAGGTGTGGATGAGATATGAACATTAGGTGTGGATGAGATACATTAGGTGTGGATGAGATATGAACAATAGGTGTGTATGAGATATGAACATTAGGTGTGGAATAGTATCTACATTAGGTGTGGATGAGATATCTACATTAGGTGTGGATGAGATATGAACATTAGGTGTGGATGAGATACATTTGGCATGGATGAGATATGAACATTAGGTGTGGATGAGGTATGAACATTAGGTGTGGATGATATATGAACATTAGGTGTGGATGAGATACATTAAGTGTGGATGAAATATGAACATTAGGTGTGGATGAGATACATTTGGCATGGATGAGATATGAACATTAGGTGTGGATGAGATATGAATATTAGGTGTGGATGAGATATGAACATTAGGTGTGGATGATATATGAACATTAGGTGTGGATGAGATACATTAAGTGTGGATGAGATATGAACATTAGGTGTGAATGAGATATGAACATTAGGTGTGGATGAGATACATTAGGTGTGGATGAGATATGAACATTAGGTGTGGATGAGATATGAACATTAGGTGTGGATGAGATATGAACATTAGGTGTCGATGAGATATGAACATTAGGTGTGGATGATATATGAACATTAGGTGTGGATGAGATATGAACATTAGGTGTGGATGAGATATGAACTTTAGGTGTGGATGAGATATGAACATTAGGTGTGGATGAGATATGAACATTAGGTGTGGATGGGATATGAACATTAGGTGTGGATGAGATATGAACATTAGGTGTGGATGAGATATGAACATTATGTGTGGATGAGATATGAACATTAGGTGTGGATGAGATATGAACATTAAGTGTGGATGAGATATGACCATTTGGTGTGGATGAGATATGAACATTATGTGTGGATGAGATATGAACATTAGGTGTGGATGAGATATGAACATTATGTGTGGATGAGATATGAACATTAGGTGTGGATGAGATATGAACATTAGGTGTGGATGAGATACATTAGGTGTGGATGAGATATGAACATTAGGTGTGGATGAGATATGAACATTAGGTGTGGATGAAATACATTAGGTGTGGATGAGATATGAACATTAGGTGTGGATGAGATACATTAGGTGTGGATGAGATACATTAGGTGTGGATGAGATATGAACATTAGGTGTGGATGAGATATGAACATTAGATGTGGATGAGATATGAACATTAGGTGTGGATGAGATATGAACATTAGGTGTGGATGAGATATGAACATTAAGTGTCGATGAGATACATTAAGTGTGGATGAATAGGTGTGGATGAGATACATTTGGCATGGATGAGATATGAACATTAGGTGTGGATGAGATATGAATATTAGGTGTGGATGAGATATGAACATTAGGTGTGGATGATATATGAACATTAGGTGTGGATGAGATACATTAAGTGTGGATGAGATATGAACATTAGGTGTGAATGAGATATGAACATTAGGTGTGGATGAGATACATTAGGTGTGGATGAGATATGAACATTAGGTGTGGATGAGATATGAACATTAGGTGTGGATGAGATATGAACATTAGGTGTGGATGAGATATGAACATTAGGTGTGGATGAGATATGAACATTAGGTGTGGATGAGATATGAACTTTAGGTGTGGATGATATATGAACATTAGGTGTGGATGAGATATGAACATTAGGTGTGGATGGGATATGAACATTAGGTGTGGATGAGATATGAACATTAGGTGTGGATGAGATATGAACATTATGTGTGGATGAGATATGAACATTAGGTGTGGATGAGATATGAACATTAGGTGTGGATGAGATATGACCATTAGGTGTGGATGAGATATGAACGTTATGTGTGGATGAGATATGAACATTAGGTGTGGATGAGATATGAACATTATGTGTGGATGAGATATGAACATTATGTGTGGATGAGATATGAACATTAGGTGTGGATGAGATATGAACATTAGGTGTGGATGAGATACATTAGGTGTGGATGAGATATGAACATTATGTGTGGATGAGATATGAACATTAGGTGTGGATGAAATACATTAGGTGTGGATGAGATATGAACATTAGGTGTGGATGAGATATGAACATTAGGTGTGGATGAGATAGTTTAGGTGTGGATGAGATATGAACATTAGGTGTGGATGAGATATGAACATTAGATGTGGATGAGATATGAACATTAGGTGTGGATGAGATATGAACATTAGGTGTGGATGAGATATGAACATTAAGTGTCGATGAGATACATTAAGTGTGGATGAATAGGTGTGGATGAGATATGAACATTAGATGTGGATGAGATATGAACATTAGGTGTGGATGAGATATGAACATTAGGTGTGGATGAGATATGAACATTAGGTGTGGATGAGATATGAACATTAAGTGTCGATGAGATACATTAAGTGTGGATGAAATATGAACATTAGGTGTGGATGAGATACATTTAGCATGGATGAGATATGAACATTAGGTGAGGATGAGATATGAACATTAGGTGTGGATGAGATATGAACATTAGGTATGGATGAGATACATTAGCTGTGGATGAGATATGAACATTAGGTGTGGATGAGATATGAACATTAGGTGTGGATGAGATACATTAGGTGTGGATGAGATATGAACATTACGTGTGGATGAGATACATTAGGTGTGGATGAGATATGAACATTAGGTGTGGATGAGATATGAACATTAGGTGTGGATGAGATATGAACATTAGGTGTGGATGAGATATGAACATTAAGTGTGGATGAGATATGAACAGTAGGTGTGGATGAGATATGAACATTAAGTGTCGATGAGATACATTAAGTGTGGATGAAATATGAACATTAGGTGTGGATGAGATACATTTGGCATGGATGAGATATGAACATTAGGTGTGGATGAGATATGACCATTAGGTGTGGATGAGATATGAACATTAGGTGTGGATGAGATATGAACATTAGGTGTGGATGAGATACATTAAGTGTGGATGAGATATGAACATTAGGTGTGAATGAGATATGAACATTAGGTGTGGATGAAATATGAACATTAGGTGTGGATGGGATATGAACATTAGGTGTGGATGGGATATGAACATTAGGTGTGGATGAGATATGAACATTAGGTGTGGATGGGATACATTAGGTGTGGATGAGATACATTAGGTGTGGATGATATATGAACATTAGGTGTGGATGAGATACAATAGGTATGGATGAGATACATTAGGTGTGGATGAGATATGAACATTAGGTGTGGATGAGATACATTAGGTGTGGATGAGATATGAACATTAGGTGTGGATGAGATACATTAGGTGTGGATGAGATATGAACATTAGGTGTGGATGAGATACATTAGCTGTGGATGAGATATGAATATTAGGTGTGGATGAGATATGAACATTAGGTGTGGATGAGATATGAACATTAGGTGTGGATGAGATATGAACATGATGTGTGGATGAGATATGAACATTATGTGTGGATGAGATATGAACATTATGTGTGGATGGGATATGAACATTAGGTGTGGATGAGATATGAACATTAGGTGTGGATGAGATATGAACATTAGGTGTGGATGAGATATGAACATTAGGTGTGGATGAGATATGAACATTAGGTGTGGATGAGATATGAACATTATGTGTGGATGAGATATGAACATTAGGTGTGGATGAGATACATTAGGTGTGGATGAGATACATTAGGTGTGGATGAGATATGAACATTATGTGTGGATGAGATATGAACATTAGGTGTGGATGAGATATGAACATTAAGTGTCGATGAGATACATTAAGTGTGGATGAAATATGAACATTAGGTGTGGATGAGATACATTTGGCATGGATGAGATATGAACATTAGGTGTGGATGAGATATGATCATTAGGTGTGGATGAGATATGAATATTAGGTGTGGATGAGATATGAATATTAGGTGTGGATGAGATATGAACATTAGGTGTGGATGAGATACATTAGGTGTGGATAAGATATGAACATTAGGTGTGGATGAGATATGAACATTAGGTGTGGATGAGATATGAACATTAGGTGTGGATGAGATATGAACATTAGGTGTGGATGAGATATGAACATTAGGTGTGGATGAGATATGAACATTATGTGTGGATGAGATATGAACATTAGGTGTGGATGGGATATGAACATTAGGTGTGGATGGGATATGAACATTAGGTGTGGATGAGATATGAACATTAGGTGTGGATGAGATATGACCATTATGTGTGGATGAGATATGAACATTAGGTGTGGATGAGATTTATCTTGGAATCCATCGCCATGAGGGAGAGAGAAGATGCAATGTGGAATTTAAATGCCTTGCCTAAGGGCACAATCGTAACGGCTCCGGCTGGATTCGAACCTATGAGAAAGTAAACTCGCTACCACTGCACTATGATGACTTTCACTATATGAGAACCATACAAGTCTGTTTATGATTAAAACAACCCACCACCTGATCTACTTGCCAGAGTGAGACTTATACCTCCGCACTATGTGGTTCCTTCAGTGGAGATGGGGAGTCCAACACATGACCTCTCTCAATCAGACGTTCAACAAAACTGGAGAATGTGTCGCCATCATTCTCAGCACTCTGAACATTCCTGGAAATCTGTAATAAATACCATCAAGAGTCATTAATAACAAGCAACAGTCATATAGTATAACAACCTCCACAACAACAGTCATATAGTATAATTATAACAACCTCCATAACAACAGTCATATAGTATAACTATAACAACCTCCACAACAACAGTCATATAGTATAACAACCTCCACAACAACAGTCATATAGTATAACAACCTCCACAACAACAGTCATATAGTATAACAACCTCCACAACAACAGTCATATAGTATAACTATAACAACCTCCACAACAACAGACATATAGTATAACAACCTCCACAACAACAGTCATATAGTATAACTATACAAACCTCCACAACAACAGTCATATAGTATAACTATAACAACCTCCACAACAACAGTCATATAGTATAACAACCTCCACAACAACAGTCATATAGTATAACAACCTCCACAACAACAGTCATATAGTATAACAACCTCCACAACAACAGTCATATAGTATAACTATAACAACCTCCACAACAACAGACATATAGTATAACAACCTCCACAACAACAGTCATATAGTATAACAACCTCCACAACAACAGTCATATAGTATAACAACCTCCACAACAACAGTCATATAGTATAACTATAACAACCTCCACAACAACAGTCATATAGTATAACAACCTCCACAACAACAGTCATATAGTATAACTATAACAACCTCCACAACAACAGTCATATAGTATAACTATACCAACCTCCACAACAACAGTCATATAGTATAACTATACTAACCTCCACAACAACAGTCATATAGTATAACTATACCAACCTCCACAACAACAGTCATATAGTATAAATATAACAACCTCCACAACAACAGTCATATAGTATAACAACCTCCACAACAACAGTCATATAGTATAACTATACCAACCTCCACAACAACAGTCATATAGTATAACTATACTAACCTCCACAACAACAGTCATATAGTATAACTATACCAACCTCCACAACAACAGTCATATAGTATAACTATAACAACCTCCACAACAACAGTCATATAGTATAACAACCTCCACAACAGCAGTCATATAGTATAACAACCTCCACAACAACAGTCATATAGTATAACTATAACAACCTCCACAACAACAGTCATATATTATAACTAAAACAACCTCCACAACAACAGTCATATAGTCCTCCACAGCAACACCCATCTCTCAACAACAACCATCTCTCAACAACAACCATCTCACGACAACACCCATCTCTCAACAACACCCACCTCTCAACAACAACCATCTCTCCACAACAACCATCATTCAACAACACCCACCTCTTAAAAACATCCACCTCTCAACAACAACCACCTCCCAACAACACCCACCTCTCAACAACACCCACCTCTCAACAACAACCATCTCTCAACAACAACCATCTCTCAACAACACCCACCTCTCAACAACAACCATCTATCAACAACAACCATCTCTCAACAACACCCACCTCTCAACAACAACCATCTCTCAACAACACCCACCTCTCAACAACACCCACCTCTCAACAACAACCATCTCTCAACAACACCCACCTCTCAACAACACCCACCTCTCAACAACATCCACCTCTCAACAACATCCACCTCTCAACAACACCCACCTCTCAACAGCATCCACCTCTCAACAACATCCACCTCTCAACAACACCCATCTCTCAACAACAACCATCTCTCAACAACACCCACCTCTCAACAACAACCATCTCTCAACAACACCCACCTCTCAACAACAACCATATATCAACAACACCCATCTCTCAACAACATCCATCTCTCAACAACACCCATCTCTCAACAACATCCACCTCTCAACAACAACCACCTCACAACAACACCCATCTCTCAACAACAACCATCTCTCAACAACACTCACCTCTCAACAACATCCACCTCTCAACAACATCCACCTCTCAACAACATCCACCTCTCAACAGCAACCATCTCTCAACAACACCCACCTCACAACAACACACACCTCACGACAACACCCTCTTTTCAACAACACCCACCTCTCAACAACACCCACCTCTCAACAACACCCATCTTTCAACAACATCCACCTCTCAACAACATCCACCTCTCAACAACACCCACATCAAAACAACACCCATCTCTCAATAACACCCACCTCTCAACAACACCCATTTCTCAACAACATCCACCTCTCAACAACAACCATCTCTCAACAACACCCACATCAAAACAACACCCATCTCTCAACAACACCCACCTCTCAACAACACCCACATCAAAACAACAACCATCTCTCAACAACACCCACCTCTCAACAACACCCATCTCTCAACAACATCCACCTCTCAACAACAACTATCTCTCAACAACAACCACCTCTCAACAACACCCATCTCTCAACAACACCCACCTCTCAACAACACCCATCTCTCAACAACACCCACCTCTCAACAACACCCATCTCTTAACAACACCCATCTCTCAACAACACCCACCTCTCAACAACACCCATTTCTCAACAACATCCACCTCTCAACAACAACCATCTCTCAACAACACCCATCAAAACAACACCCATCTCTCAACAACACCCACCTCTCAACAACACCCACATCAAAACAACACCCATCTCTCAACAACACCCATCTCTCAACAACATCCACCTCTCAACAACAACCATCTCTCAACAACACCCATCTCTCAACAACACCCACCTCTCAACAACACCCATCTCTCAACAACACCCACCTCTCAACAACACCCATCTCTCAACAACACCCACCTCTCAACAACACCCATCTCTCAACAACATCCACCTCTCAACAACACCCACCTCACAACAACACCCATCTCTCAACAACACCCACCTCTCAACAACACCCATCTCTCAACAACAACCATCTCTCAACAACACCCACCTCTCAACAACAACCATCTCTCAACAACACCCACCTCTCAACAACAACCACCTCACAACAACACCCATCTCTCAACAACAACCATCTCTCAACAACACCCACCTCTCAACAACATCCACCTCTCAACAACATTCACCTCTCAACAACATCCACCTCTCAACAGCAACCATCTCTCAACAACACCCACCTCACAAGTCACAACAACACACACCTCACGACAACACCCTATTTTCAACAACACCCACCTCTCAACAACACCCACCTCTCAACAACACCCATCTTTCAACAACATCCACCTCTCAACAACATCCACCTCTCAACAACACCCACATCAAAACAACACCCATCTCTCAATAACACCCACCTCTCAACAACACCCATTTCTCAACAACATCCACCTCTCAACAACAACCATCTCTCAACAACACCCACATCAAAACAACACCCATCTCTCAACAACACCCACCTCTCAATAACACCCACATCAAAACAACAACCATCTCTCAACAACACCCACCTCTCAACAACACCCATCTCTCAACAACATCCACCTCTCAACAACAACTATCTCTCAACAACAACCACCTCTCAACAACACCCATCTCTCAACAACACCCACCTCTCAACAACACCCATCTCTCAACAACACCCACCTCTCAACAACACCCATCTCTTAACAACACCCATCTCTCAACAACACCCACCTCTCAACAACACCCATTTCTCAACAACATCCACCTCTCAACAACAACCATCTCTCAACAACACCCACATCAAAACAACACCCATCTCTCAACAACACCCACCTCTCAACAACACCCACATCAAAACAACACCCATCTCTCAACAACACCCACCACTCAACAACACCCATCTCTCAACAACATCCACCTCTCAACAACAACCATCTCTCAACAACAACCACCTCTCAACAACACCCATCTCTCAACAACACCCACCTCTCAACAACACCCATCTCTCAACAACACCCACCTCTCAACAACACCCATCTCTCAACAACACCCACCTCTCAACAACACCCATCTCTCAACAACATCCACCTCTCAACAACACCCACCTCACAACAACACCCATCTCTCAACAACACCCACCTCTCAACAACACCCATCTCTCAACAACAACCATCTCTCAACAACACCCACCTCTCAACAACAACCATCTCTCAACAACACCCACCTCTCAACAACAACCATCTCTCAACAACACCCACCTCTCAACAACACCCATCTCTCAACAACATCCATCTCTCAACAACACCCATCTCTCAACAACACCCATCTCTCAACAACATCCACCTCTCAACAACACCCACCTCTCAACAACACCCACCTCTCAACAACACCCATCTCTCAACAACACCCATCTCTCAACAACAACCACCTCACAACAACACCCATCTCTCAACAACAACCATCTCTCAACAACACCCACCTCTCAACAACATCCACCTCTCAACAACATCCACCTCTCAACAACATCCACCTCTCAACAACAACCATCTCTCAACAACACCCACCTCACAACAACACACACCTCACGACAACACCCTCTTTTCAACAACACCCACCTCTCAACAACACCCACATCAAAACAACAACACCTCTCAACAACACCCACCTCACAATAACACCCACCTTTCAACAACACCCACCTCTCATCAACACCCACCTCTCAACAACTCCCACATCTCAATCAACAACACCCACCTCTCAACAACACACACATCTCAACAACACCCACCTCTCAACAACACCCACCTCTCAGCAACACCCACCTCTCAACAACACCAACCTCTCAACAACACCAACCTTTCAACAACACCAACCTCTCAGCAACACCCACATCTCAACAACACCCACCTCTCAGCAACACCCACATCTCAACAACACACACTCTCAACAACACCCACCTCTCAACAACACCCACATCTCAGCAACACCCACCTCTCAACAACACCCACCTCTCAACAACCACCTTGCATCAAAATTATTTAAGAAGAGAATGTACCTGTTGCATAATGTTATCTTTCAGGATTGTTTGCAATTGTTCCTCCACAAATACCTCATCAATCTCCAAGATCTCTATACTCCGGGACCTCGGTAACCGTGGTAACAAAGTAACCTCAGGTTTATCTCCCATTGTATACATGTCAGACTCCGAAGATGACCTTTCTAGTAATGTTTCTAAATTTAGACAGCCTCCGTATAATTCTTCATAATCTGCTGTCTCCTTAGCATGTTTTTGTTTTTCATAATCTGAATCAGACAAAGCTCGAACAATTCCCTCACAAGATGACCAGTACTGTTTCATGCTTGTTTTGAACTGATACTTTGTAGATGCATGATGGACATGCAGGCTTGTCTGTTGAGGAGGCCTTTTTATGTTTATTACTGGAAGTGAGGAAGCCGAAGTATTTTCACTGTGTATACCGATAGAACTTTCATATCCGTCTTTCTCTTCTGGTATATCTGATAAAATGTTATCTTCTGAAATATGAAGCGACGTTAAATCCGAACCTCGATCTGACACAGAACTACTGCTGTCATAACCACCTTCACACATGATCTCCATCTTATCAAATGCTGGAGTGAAATAGGTGAGCTCAGTGAACTTCTCGACTATATCCAGGCTTTCTGGAGGATAGATTTGATGATTGCTTGCCATGCTGTTTGGTGTTCTGCTGTTATCCTCAGGCATTGTTATAATTGGTAAACCTTTAGAGCAATATGAGGCATGCGTTACTACAGGTAATGGCACAGGTGTCTGTTCAATCATTTCTGTTAAACTGTTTTTCTCATGAGTTGTTAATGTAGCCAAGGGTAGTGCACTTTTTTGTTTATTCTGATTCATTTGAGGGACTATAGGCTTGGGAATTGTAGACAAACTAACAGTTGTTTCTGGAACTAAACTTTCCTTAGAACATTTGTGAGTAAGTTTTTCTGGCACAGATTTTGGAGACTTCAATAATGATCTTATGGGCAACACTGGTGGAGATTTGGTTGGTGATCTTTCCGGAGATTTCTGACTGTCCATTTCAAATTTCATCTTCATAGCTTTCACACGTCCAAGAGAACCATGGCCACTTGGACGATCCTCACTTGAATATGAATTTTGTGAACTAAGACTTAAATTGGAGTGCCTAGCTTCATTGCTGGTAATCGAGCTTTCGAATGCATCTGAGTATTTTTCAAGATTTTCTGGCTGAATATCACTTGACATTGTTGAGTAACCATCATCCTTACTACCTGACCTTTCAACCGTAGCATTTTCAAAAGACTTGTTCAATGTCATTTCAAGGTTTTCTAATTTCTCATACCTTTTTCTTTCGGTTTCTGACGTTGATCCTGAATCCTGTAGAAACGGATAATAAGTTTTGGAATTAACAGCTGATAAGGCTGCAGTGCTTACACAAATTTCTACAGATCTTGGTCTTGGTATCTCAGCTTTTGGGTCAACACCAATTTTATGTAACGGTTTATTTGAAACAGGAGGTGGAATTTTGGAAGGTTTTTTGACAACACCAGGCTTTGGCAACTGAGAATTTTTCATTCCTCTTGAATCACCAGAATTTACTTTAGACTTGTTCCAATGAAAATCATTGCAAGGTTTCGATGTCTCAATCACTTTCGCCTCCCCAGTTTTCACACATTTAGCAACCTTTGATTGTATTTCATGCTGTTTTACATTTTTGGCGTAAGAAAATTTGCACGTCCATTCCTCACCTGATGTGTCTGAACTTGAGGTAGAACCATATTCACAGTATAAGAATTTATTCTCCTTGGCACCAAGAATAAGAGACTTTGGACGTTTTGCCCGATATCCTGGCATAGATGACCCTGGTATTTGATTTAATGTCAAACTCTGCTGCAGCTTTCTCTGCTCACATTCTTCCGTATCTTTAACTATGTCTGGTTTTCCCATCAATCTATTTTTAGCTTCCCATTCTTTATCTGAAAGTTTTGAATTAGTTTGAAGATTTTCAGAATTTCCAGATGTTGTATTTCTTGAAATGTTAATCACATTTTGCTCTTTTCGATTTTCAGTATTTACAGAATTGTTTCCATTAGCATCGGACATATTTTCAGGCAATATCTGAGATGAGTTATATAAAAAATATGCAGAACTGAAATCCACAGGAGTATCAATATTTTCTAAAGTTCGGTCTAGTAGCTCATCCAAGGAAATAGATGATGCAGCACTAAATTCTGTTGACACTGGTCGTTTTAAATTGGTCTCTCTGAAGTCACTGTCTTCATCACTGTAGTCATAAAAATACTGTCTGCGTGCCAAAGTATTGCTACCTGTTTGTTCATCATTTTGATGAACTTGTTCAATTTTCGATGAAATGGAAGAAACAGTTCTTGGCACTTGTGAAACATTTGCATAAATATTTGAGGTATCATCGTTTTTTGGACTGGTATGACTTAATGTTGTTAAACCCATTATTGGAAAGTGTGAATCGGGACGGTGATTTACTAGTTGATTTCCACGTACAGGTATTGGTGTTTTTTTCAGATCCAACATTTTGGCATCATCAACTTTGGATGAGATAACGGGACTTATAGAATAAACTGTTTTAAGATTTAAATTAGCATTGGAGACTGAAAGTGTCGTTGTATTATCAGTATCAGAAGATTCCAATTTATGAACATTTTTGCTAAGACTATCTGTTTTTAGTGTTGTTCGAATTCCTGAATATCTCATATTTGGTGATTTTGGAGGAATGAGTTTTGTTGGAGCACCAGCTGCTTTCTTTTCATTTCCAGTTTTTGGTTTATGCTGTGATGAGACAGACTCTTTACCATTCGATTTTGATGTTGGTATGGAATGCCCGCTGTGTTTTGAGACTGTTGGAATTTTAGACCCAGCCAGAACTTTTGTCCCTGCTGAATGTGATCTTCCGGAGGTCAATGAGGGAGACCTTGAATGACATTGAACTCCAACAGAAACTGAAGATGATTTCGAAGCCTGGGTAGATGTCCTTGGCTGAAGAGCTTTGAAGTTTGAATTAGACAATGGGCTGTTTTGTTTGGCTGGGGACTGACATCCTGTTCTAATACTGTATTCCGCTTTCAACGAATTTCTTCTCACTTGCATATCATCTTTTACCCTACCACTGGGTAATACCGGAATTTTCGATGAAGATTTGGAGATTGATTCCCTAGACAAAGGATTTGAAGTGGATGGATGGGATTGGCTTATAGGCACATTGATTTGTGTAATATTGTTCTGATTCGTCACTGAATTTACTGAGGTTTTCTTTTTGGCTGAAACAGCCATGCCCTGATTTAAACCTGATTGTTCAATAGTCACTGAACTTTGAATTCCTGAATCATGTGATAGGGATGCAATTTGTGGTGAAATGAGGCTTAGTCCATGTGCATGACTGAGCGAAGAGGTAGATCTTGTTCGTTGGCGACTTGGTCCATATTTTGGCGGAAGTAATGATGATGTTGATGAACTTCGCCTAGTTTCATTTCTTCTCTCCACAAAGCTTACGTGTTTCGACTTTGGACTAGAAGGTGTAGCGGGAAATTCTGTTTCAATTTCTGTTCGGCACCGGAATTCACTCTTTTCCATTGATATGTTATTGTCTATTTCCGGAGTGGATTTGATACTACCAGTGAATGATACAATGCTCTCTCTGTCACCAGGCAATCGTTCCTGCAACCACAGTGGCAGAGAACTCATTTGAGGTATTCCCGCTTCTGCTGTCTGTGAATATATATAAATATATTTGTGTAATGCAATAGAAGTGTAATGCTGTAAAGTTTGGAATACTAATTATACTGTACACTGGAGTACATTCTAACTGAGTGCATCTTGGTACAATAATCAACCATACATACAGTACTGTTCTAATGGTCTCTAACTGAGTGCATCTTGGTACAATAATCAACCATGCATACAGTACTGTTCTAATGGTCTCTAACTGAGTGCATCTTGGTACAATAATCAAACATGCATACGGTACTGTTCTAATGGTCTCTAACTGAGTGCATCTTGGTACAATAATCAACCATGCATACAGTACTGTTATAATGGTCTCTAACTGAGTGCATCTTGGTACAATAATCAACCATGCAAACAGTACTGTTCTAATGGTCTCTAACTGAGTGCATATTGGTACAATAATCAACCATGCATACAGTACTGTTCTAATGGTCTCTAACTGAGTGCATCTTGGTACAATAATCAACCATACATACAGTACTGTTCTAATGGTCTCTAACTGAGTGCATCTTGGTACAATAATCAACCATGCATACGGTACTGTTCTAATGGTCTCTAACTACTCATATTGGTACAATAATCAAACATGCATACAGTACTGTTCTAATGGTCTCTAACTACTCATCTTTGTACAATAATCAACCATGCATAAAGTACTGTTCTAATGGTCTCTAACTACTCATCTTGATACAATAATCAACCATGCATACAGTACTGTTCTAATGGTCTCTAACTACTCATCTTGATACAATAATCAACCATGCATACAGTACTGTTCTAATGGTCTCTAACTACTTAGCTTGGTACAATAATCAACCATGCATACAGTACTGTTCTAATGGTCTCTAACTACTCATCTTGGTACAATAATCAAACATGCATACAGTACTGTTCTAATGGTCTCTAACTACTCATCTTGATACAATAATCAACCATGCATACAGTACTGTTCTAATGGTCTCTAACTACTCATCTTGATACAATAATCAACCATGCATACAGTACTGTTCTAATGGTCTCTAACTACTTAGCTTGGTACAATAATCATCCATGCATACAGTACTGTTCTAATGGTCTCTAACTACTCATCTTGGTACAATAATAAACCATGCACACAGTACTGTTCTAATGGTCTCTAACTGAGTGCATCTTGGTACACTAATCAACCATGCATACAGTACTGTTCTAATGGTCTCTAACTACTCATCTTGATACAATAATCAACCATGCATACAGTACTGTTCTAATGGTCTCTAACTACTTAGCTTGGTACAATAATCATCCATGCATACAGTACTGTTCTAATGGTCTCTAACTACTCATCTTGGTACAATAATAAACCATGCACACAGTACTGTTCTAATGGTCTCTAACTGAGTGCATCTTGGTACACTAATCAACCATGCATACAGTACTGTTCTAATGGTCTCTAACTACTCATCTTTGTACAATAATCAACCATGCATACAGTACTGTTCTAATGGTCTCTAACTAGTCACCTGGGTACAATAATCAAACATGCATACAGTACTGTTCTAATGGTCTCTAACTACTCATCTTGGTACAATAATCAAACATGCATACAGTACTGTTCTAATGGTCTCTAACTAGTCACCTGGGTACAATAATCAACCATGCATACAGTACTGTTCTAATGGTCTCTAACTAGTCACCTGGGTACAATAATCAACCATGTGTACAGTACTGTTCTAATGGTCTCTAACTACTCATCTTGGTACATTAATCAAACATGCATACAGTACTGTTCTAATGGTCTCTAACTACTCGCATGGGTACAATAATCAACCATGCATACAGTACTGTTCTAATGGTCTCTAACTACTCATCTTGATACAATAATCAACCATGCACACAGTACTGTTCTAATGGTCTCTAACTGAGTGCATCTTGGTACACTAATCAACCATGCATACAGTACTGTTCTAATGGTCTCTAACTACTCATCTTTGTACAATAATCAACCATGCATACAGTACTGTTCTAATGGTCTCTAACTACTCATCTTGGTACAATAATCAACCATGCACACAGTACTGTTCTAATGGTCTCTAACTACTCATCTGGGCAAAATAGTTAAACAGAGCACAGTACCAACTGAGAGGTAGTGCCTAGTGGAGAGAGCTATCCTTAAAAAGCAGGTACTACAGTGTATTATAATGTAATATTGTGCATTATAGTGTAATATTGTGCATTATAGTGTAATATTGTGTATTATAGTGTAATAGTGTTTATTATAGTGTTTTCATAGTGAACTGCAGTGTATTATATTGTAATATAGTGTATTATAGTGTAATATTGTGTATTATAGTGTTTTCATAGTGAACGGCAGTGTATTATAATGTATTATAGTGTAATATTGTGTAGTATAGTGTTTTCATAGTATACTATAGTGTATTATAATATATTAATTGTACTATAGTGTAGCATAGTGTATTATAATGATTATATAGTGTTACATAGTTAAATAATGAATCAAACCAAGTGGGGTTTAACATTAACATGTGTCGTCTGCATGTATATTTATGTTATGTATGTCGTCTGCATGTATGTTTATGTTATGTATGTTGTCTGCATGTATATTTATGCTATGTATGTCATCTGCATGTATAGTTATGTTATGTATGTCGTATGCATGTATATTTATGTTATGTATGTCATATGCATGTATATGTATGCTATGTATGTCATATGCATGTATATTTATGCTATGTATGTCATATGCATGTATATTTATGTTATGTATGTCATCTGCATGTATAGTTATGTTATGTATGTCGTATGCATGTATATTTATGTTATGTATGTCATATGCATGTATATGTATGCTATGTATGTCATATGCATGTATATTTATGCTATGTATGTCATATGCATGTATATTTATGTTATGTATGTCATCTGCATGTATAGTTATGTTATGTATGTCGTATGCATGTATATTTATGTTATGTATGTCATATGCATGTATATGTATGCTATGTATGTCATATGCATGTATATTTATGCTATGTATGTCATATGCATGTATATTTATGTTATGTATGTCATCTGCATGTATAGTTATGTTATGTATGTCGTATGCATGTATATTTATGTTATATATGTCATATGCATGTATATGTATGCTATGTATGTCATATGCATGTATATTTATGCTATGTATGTCATATGCATGTATATTTATGTTATGTATGTCGTATGCATGTATATGTATGCTATGTATGTCGTATGCATGTATATGTATGCTATGTATGTCGTATGCATGTATATGTATGTTATGTATGTCTTCTGCATGTATATTTATGTTATGGTATGTTGTCTGCATGTATATTTATGTTATGTATGTCATATGCATGTATATATATGTTATGTATGTCGTCTGCATGTATATTTATGTTATGTATGTCATCTGAAGGTATGTTGTGTATGTCGTCTGCATGTATATTTATGTTATGTATGTAACCAGGCTCTAACAAGGTTTTCACAAGGATTAACCAGGCTGTACCAAGGTTGTAACAAGGATTAACCAGGCTGTACCAAGGTTGTAACAAGGTTGTAACCAGGCTGTAGCCATGCATAAATGGTTGTAGCCAGGCTGTAACAAGATTGTAACCAGGCTGTAACTAGGTTGTAACCAGGTTGTAACCAGGCTGTAACAAGGTTGTAACCAGGCTGTACCAAGGTTGTAACAAGATTGTAACCAGGCTGTAGCCATGCAGTAAATGGTTGTAGCCAGGCTGTAAGAAGATTGTAACCAGGCTGTAACTAGGTTGTAACCAGGTTGTAACAAGGTTGTAACCAGGTTGTAACCAGGCTGTAACAAGGATGCAACCAGGCTGTAGCCATGCAGTAAATGGTTGTAGCCAGGCTGTAACAAGATTGTAACCAGGCTGTAACTAGGTTGTAACCAGGTTGTAACCAGGCTGTAACAAGGTTGTAACCAGGCTGTAACAAGGATGTAACCAGGCTGTACCAAGGTTGTAACCAGGCTGTACCAAGGATGTAACCAGGCTGTAACAAGGATGTAACCAGGCTGTACCAAGGTTGTAACCAGGCTGTACCAAGGTTGTAACCAGGCTGTAACAAGGATGTAACCAGGCTGTAACAAGGTTGTAACCAGGTTGTAACAAGGTTGTATACAGGCTGTAACAAGGATGTAACCAGGCTGTAACAAGGTTGTAACCAGGCTGTAACCAGGCTGTAACAAGGTTGTAACCAGGCTGTAACAAGGCTGTAACCAGGATGTAACCAGGCTGTAACAAGGTTGTAACAAGTTTGTATACAGGCTGTAACCAGGCTGTAACCAGGCTGTAACCAGGATGTAACCAGGCTGTAACAAGGTTGTAACCAGGTTGTAACAAGGTTGTATACAGGCTGTAACCAGGCTGTAACAAGGCTGTAACCAGGCTGTAACCAGGCTGTAACAAGGCTGTAACCAGGCTGTAACCAGGCTGTAACCAGGCTGTAACAAGGCTGTAACAAGATTGTAACAAGGCTGTAGCCAGGCTGTAACAAGGTTGTAACCAGGCTGTAACCAGGCTGTAACAAGATTGTAACAAGGCTGTAGCCAGGCTGGGGTTAATAACCAGAAGCATTCGTTAAAATGAAACTAATCAAAGCGTTTGCGATGGCTTAACGTACACGTTTTCAATTTTTTCGATATCGTAATTTACTATGAAGCAATCGTTATGCCACCGTCACGTCATAGTTCGCTAAAAGTTGCAACGACTATGCTGTGTAGGTTAGGCGTGTGTTATTGTCTTAGTAGCATATTTCACGGTCACACGCGATGTAAACATGGATGAAAACAAGACAAAAAGACGGAGTTGGAGGTCCTATGCGATGAGGTAACTGTAAGAAACAGTTAGATAAAAAGAAAACATGTTTGAAAGAAATTGCCATTAAAATGAATGCTGTTTCCAAAGTGAATCTGACCACACTTGTCGATCTAAGAAATGGCACTTCTATTCCGGCTGAAGAAGATGCCATGGAAAGGACGTTTACCATATTGTAAGGTATTCTTCCCAGGAGCTACAATTTACTCTATCATCATGGATGACTGTTATCACAGGTGGCACAGAATGTGCCGTTTGATTGGGTTGTATGTTGTTTGTTATCAAGCCAAGTGTTTTAAGCAACACTATCAGATGGGCAAACAGCATATAATCAGCTGGAAGAAGTAGTGACCACGCTTCCACGTGTATGTAAACGATGGTATGAGATTGTTATGTCCAACTCGTTTTGGACACAGTACACCAAGTAGTGACCACGCTTCCACGTGTATGTTTTGGACACAGTACACCAAGTAGTGACCACGCTTCCACGTGTATGTTTTGGACCAATGTGAAAGTGTGACTTCTTCACCAGTTGATTTCTCAAATATTGTACAGCACATGTTGTACAGCACATGTTGAGTATTAATTGTTTTCGGGCATGGTCAAGATTCGCTTGCAGTTCTTCCAATTTTGAAACCCGTGCTGTCGCGCTTGGAACGTCTAGAAGTTACAGGAGTAAAAAATCTACACTCCGCCAAAACACTTAGTATCACCAATGCAGCTTCTGTTGGTCCGGAAGACTAAGTACATGGTGTCAAAAATGAAAAACCTCAGAAATATAAGTGTCAGCATTAAACGTACAAAACATCAATGGGCCAAAGTGATGAATGAAAATGCAGGTCGAATTCGCTTTGGTCATAATATGGTGGACCAAATACCAGGCTCTCTTCTTAAATACAATCGCTTAATGTATCACATGTAAGGAAATGATAAGGACAGAGTAAGGCGTGAACAATCAGTTTAAATGGTTATGCAACTTTGTATTGAGACCCTTTGTGGTGCAATGCCGTGAATACTTTGTGAGAAGTTGACAGTTTAACGTGTATGGCCAAAATATGGCTGCTGTTTGTATTACTAGTACTACACATTATATAGTGTTACATTTCTGTTTAGTATGTTACTGTTGTTGCAGTTAGTTTAAACATAGTTTTCTTTCAAATAATAAGTGTTGATGTTAATTATCATGTGGGTGTTTGGGTGAGCAAGTGGTAGTGAGCAAGTGGTAGTGAGCAAGTGGTAGTGAGCAAGTGGTGGTGAGCAAGTGGTGGTGAGCAAGAGGTGTTGAGCAAGTGGTGGTGAGCAAGAGGTGTTGAGCAAGTGATGGTGAGCAAGTTGTGGTGAGCAAGTGATGGTGAGCAAGTGGTGTTGAGCAAGTGATGGTGAGCAAGTGGTGGTGAGCAAGAGGTGTTGAGCAAGTGATGGTGAGCAAGTGATGGTGAGCAAGTTGTGGTGAGCAAGTGATGGTGAGCAAGTTGTGGTGAGCAAGAGGTAGTGAGCAAGTGATGGTGAGCAAGTGATGGTGAGCAAGTTGTGGTGAGCAAGTGATGGTGAGCAAGTGATGGTGAGCAAGTTGTGGTGAGCATGAGGTAGTGAGCAAGTGATGGTGAGCAAGAGGTAGTGAGCAAGTGATGGTGAGCAAGTGATGGTGAGCATGTGGTGGTGAGCAAGTTGTGGTGAGCATGTGGTGGTGAGCAAGTTGTGGTGAACAAGTGATGGTGAGCATGTGGTGGTGAGCAAGTGATGGTGAGCAAGTGATGGTGAGCATGTGGTGGTGAACAAGTGATGGTGAGCATGTGGTGGTGAGCAAGTTGTGGTGAACAAGTGATGGTGAGCATGTGGTGGTGAGCAAGTGATGGTGAGCATGTGGTGGTGAGCAAGTTGTGGTGAGCAAGTGATGGTGAGCATGTGGTGGTGATCTTAACTGCTAATACAGATTTTATACATGTGTGTCCAAAACAGCTAAATGATAAAGAATGTCAATTTTACGAAATAAAAGTTCATTGAATATGACCAGTGTTATTTCTTTCATTTAATATGATTGTCTTACAACTTTACAAGTCATCTGAATACTCTACTGATCAAATCTGCCCGCGTCATGCATGTTTTCCTCCGGTTGCTCATCATCGGTGTCAGGCATCAACTCATCATAGTCGGCATCGTCATCTTCATTACAATCGGGCAAAGGTAGTCGATATTTGGTGCAGATATTGTGTAAGATCCCTGTAGCCATAATAACGTTAACACATCTTCCTGGAGAAAATGTGAGGTACCCACCAGACGCATGAAGGCATCGGAATCGCATTTTCCAAATGCCAAAAGTTCTTTCTACGGTACACCTTGTCCTTTTATGTGATGCGTTGTACCGACGTTCAGCTGCATCACGGGGTTCGTGGATTGGTGTAAGAAGCCATGGTTTCAAAGGGTAAGCACTATCGCCTAGTAACCAACCATCTTGTATGCGACCGGTTTCAAACCATCTGTAACTTCACTATTGGCAAGGACAAAAGCGTCGTGACTAGAACCGGACCAACGAACCACTAGGTTTAAAAACATATTGTTTGAATCGCAAATTCCCTGGATATTCATTGCATGATATCCTTTACGTGTAACATATATGTGTTCATCGTCATGGGGAGCTTTAATTGGTATCAATGAACCATCCACTGAACCAAGAATTTTAGGAAATTGGCCAACTTCGAAGAAGCCTTGCTTTACAATTCGTTGTTCTCTTTCAGTAAGAGGAAATTTGATTTCTTCGCTGAGGCGCCGTGTTATGAAAAACGACACATCACGTATACACCTTGAAACTGACATAATGTTAATTCCATGCCCATCAGCAAGTACTGCTTGAAAACAACCCGTTGCATAGTATCTCAGAACTACTAGTACTAGTACTTTCGAGTAGGGCGGCGTAGGTCATTATCCAGAACCTGACAAAGGTTAAAAATAGAATGGCGGTCAAGTCTGTATTTCCGTAACAACTCGGTGTCATTCATGTAGTCTACTGGATTTCGACGGTCTCTCATTACGGGTGGAACCCTCTGGCGGCGCTGCAAATCCGCTGCCAGTAGCAAAGCTGCCATTGTCTGGAAAAAAGAAGAGTTGTATACATGTAATGTTTGTTACTAGAACCTGCATATTTGTTCAACATGCATACCTATATATAGAGAATATTAGGTTACTGTCTTATAAATTTTAATTTTTTCGGAGACGAGCCTAATAAATTAAAATGTATAAGACAGTAACCTAATATTCTATTTATCCTACATTCTGAGTGTGCACCCGACACAAAAACAAACACACTAGCCATGACAGCTTACAAACTCGCTACGCACTTGGTAATATGTTGCGCGTTGATATTTCTATTTATAGATAAATGATAAATGACATTTCTCCGACAACAGTAGTTTCCAGAGGGGTCTCATCGAGTGCTGTTAATTCATCCCAAACAACCTGAAAGTTTGCCTGTACACGACTTTCTTCTTGGGACATTTTCCAAACTCAGCAGACAACACAATGTGACCACAGACGCTTTGTTTATTTACAAACCGTAATCTGGGTCATAAAAGCTTTATTAGGCACTGACTAATAAAGCAAAAATTATTAGGCAGGCCGTTTTTGTACGTTATTTCACATGAAGGTAGGATAAAAGGGTATATAGGCCTATGAATCCATATATTCTCGCAGCTCACTCATGCATACAGTTTGAAAGTTGACTTATACTACATGTACTGTTTACTGGCAATTTGTAATGTTTTCACTACTTTTATAAAAAGCTTAGAAAACTATAATATTTACCATAAATTGAGGTTCCACACTGCGCTTGAACGTCCTGGTTTTCGGCTTACATGTCATTTATTATCGTAGGCTAACGATACAATCGTTAGCAAAATGGAAATAACGAATGCTTTAGGTTAGATGGTAAATAACGAACGATAGCTTAACCAGGCCCTAACGAATATCGTAACGTTAACGAATGCTTCTGGTTACTAACCCCTGTATTCGTTTGTAGCCAGGCTGTAACCAATATATAACAAGGTTGTAATCAGGCTGCAACAAGGCTGTAACTAAGCTGTAATAAGGTTGTAGCCAGGCTGTAACTAGGTTGTAACCAGGCTGTAACTAGGTTGTAACCAGGCTGTAATATGGTTGTAACCAGGCTGTAATATGGTTGTAACTAGGTTGTAACCAGGCTGTAACCAGGCTGTACCAAAGTTGTATCCAGGCTGTAACCAGGCTGTACCAAGGTTGTATCCAGGCTGTAACTAGGTTGTAACCAGATTGTACCAGGCTTTAACAAGGCTGTATCAAAGTTTTAACCAGGCTGTAACCAGGCTGTAACCAGGATGTAACCATGCTGTAACAAGGATGTAACCAGGCTGTAACAAGGCTGTAACAAGGCTGTAACCAGGATGTAACCATGCTGTAACAAGGTTGTAACCAGGATGTAACCATGCTGTAACAAGGTTGTAACCAGGATGTAACCAGGATGTAACCATGCTGTAACAAGGCTGTAACAAGGCTGTAACCAGGCTGTAACCAGGATGTAACCATGCTGTAACAAGGTTGTAACCAGGATGTAACCATGCTGTAACAAGGTTGTAACCAGGATGTAACCATGCTGTAACAAGGTTGTAACCATACTGTAACCAGGATGTAACCATGCTGTAACAAGGTTGTAACCAGGATGTAACCAGGCTGTAACAAGGTTGTAACCAGGCTGTAACAAGGTTGTAATCATGCTGTAACAAGGTTGCAACCAGGCTGTAACCAGGATGTAACAAGGTTGTAACCAGGCTGTAACCATGCTGTAACAAGGTAGTAACCAGGCTGTAACAAGGTTGTAACCAGGCTGTAACCAGGCTGTAACAAGGCTGTAATCAGGATGTAACAAGGTTGTAACCAGGCTGTAACCATGCTGTAACAAGGTAGTAACAAGGCTGTAACCAGGATGTAACAAGGTAGTAACCAGGCTGTAACAAGGTTGTAACCAGGCTGTAACAAGGTTGTAACCAGGCTGTAACAAGGCTGTAACCAGGCTGTAACAAGGTTGCAACCAGGATGTAACAAGGTAGTAACCAGGCTGTAACAAGGTAGTAACAAGGCTGTAACAAGGATGTAACAAGGTAGTAACCAGGCTGTAACAAGGTAGTAACAAGGCTGTAACCAGGATGTAACAAGGTAGTAACCAGGCTGTAACAAGGTTGTAACCAGGCTGTAACAAGGTTGTAACCAGGCTGTAACAAGGCTGTAACCAGGCTGTAACACGGTTGCAACCAGGATGTAACAAGGTTGTAACCAGGCTGTAACACGGTTGCAACCAGGCTGTAACACGGTTGTAACCAGGCTGTAATAAGGTAGTACCCAGGTTGTAACCAGGCTGTAACAAGGCTGTATCAAGGCTGTATCAAGGCTGTATATCAAGGTTGTAGCCAGGCTGTCTCCGTAGGGTGTGTGGTCATAGTGCAGACAGACCAATGGGTACCAGGTAAAGTGCATATTCACCTGATATTGCAGAGCTAAAAGAAAGGTGTGTAGTCCTTGCCAGCCCTGAGTAACAATGGATCTATAAGTTACACAATACCTGTTCACTAAACATGCTTCCTTCCATAAACACACTACAATCCTGAAAACATGATTACGTACATGTACTATCATGTAGTATGTTGCTTATATAGTTTATTTATAGGTGATGACAATATAGCTTCAATAATAAGAACTGCAATAATAATAATTATATGAAGCACACAAAATAAATAGATCAAAGGGAGACGATCAACTCTTCCTGGTTTTACTGAAACTGTTGCAGTAACCTCCCTTCACTATATATCAGACAGCATGAAATCATATGAGAGCTCTGACATTTCTAAAATCTATGTTTATCTTTTCTATTCTTTTTTAAATCTATGTTTATCTGTTATATGTTTGTAAAATCTGAGTTTGTCGGTTATGGTTGTAAAATCTGTTATTCTGTTATGTTTGTAAAAACTCCAACAATAATAAAGTTTGAATTGAATGTTTGCATGTGCTTGTAACACCCATTATATTTAAGTCCAATGCTGCTGTATGTGTATGGATGCTGATGTACAATGTGTATGGATGCTGATGTACAATGTGGATGCTGATGTACAATGTGTATGGATGCTGATGTACAATGTATGGATGCTGATGTACAATGTGTATGGATGCTGATGTACAATGTTTGGATGCTGATGTACAATGTGTATGGATGCTGATGTACAATGTGTATGGATGCTGATGTACAATGTGTATGGATGCTGATGTACAATGTATGGATGCTGATGTACAATGTTTGGATGCTGATGTACAATGTGTATGGATGCTGATGTACAATGTGTATGGATGCTGATGTACAATGTGTATGGATGCTGATGTACAATGTATGGATGCTGATGTACAATGTGTATGGATGCTGATGTACAATGTATGGATGCTGATGTACAATGTGTATGGATGCTGATGTACAATGTTTGGATGCTGATGTACAATGTGTATGGATGCTGATGTACAATGTGTATGGATGCTGATGTACAATGTGTATGGATGCTGATGTACAATGTATGGATGCTGATGTACAATGTTTGGATGCTGATGTACAATGTGTATGGATGCTGATGTACAATGTGTATGGATGCTGATGTACAATGTGTATGGATGCTGATGTACAATGTATGGATGCTGATGTACAATGTGTATGGATGCTGATGTACAATGTATGGATGCTGATGTACAATGTGTATGGATGCTGATGTACAATGTTTGGATGCTGATGTACAATGTATGCTGATGTACAATGTATGGATGCTGATGTACAATGATGTGATGTATGTGTATGGATGCTGATGTACAATGTGTATGGATGCTGATGTACAATGTGTAATGCTGATGTACAATGTATGGATGCTGATGTACAATGTATGGATGCTGATGTACAATGTATGGATGCTGATGTACAATGTATGGATGCTGATGTACAATGTATGGATGCTGATGTACAATGTGTATGGATGCTGATGTACAATGTATGGATGCTGATGTACAATGTATGGATGCTGATGTACAATGTGTATGGATGCTGATGTACAATGTGTATGGATGCTGATGTACAATGTGTATGGATGCTGATGTACAATGTGTATGGATGCTGATGTACAATGTGTATGGATGCTGATGTACAATGTGTATGGATGCTGATGTACAATGTTTGTAATGCTGATGTACAATGTTTGTAATGTTGATGTACAATGTTTGTAATGCTGATGTACAATGTTTGTAATGCTGATGTACAATGTTTGTAATGCTGATGTACAATGTGTATGGATGCTGATGTACAATGTGTATGGATGCTGATGTACAATGTTTGTAATGCTGATGTACAATGTTTGTAATGCTGATGTACAATGTGTGTAATGCTGATGTACAATGTGTGTAATGCTGATGTACAATGTTTGTAATGCTGATGTACAATGTTTGTAATGCTGATGTACAATGTTTGTAATGCTGATGTACAATGTTTGTAATGCTGATGTACAATGTTTGTAATGCTGATGTACAATGTTTGTAATGCTGATGTACAATGTTTGTAATGCTGATGTACAATGTTTGTAATTTCAACATTTGCCAGAAATATGTGCTTTTTCAGGATATTTTATTTTATTTCTATAATAACTGTATTCTCTACAACTATTAAGGTGCTTAACCTTGCAATTTCTATAATAACTGTATTCTCTACAACTATTAAGGTGCTTAACCTTGCAATTTCTATAATAACTGTATTCTCTACAACTATTAAGGTGTTTAACCTTGCAATTTCTATAATAACTGTATTCTTTACAACTATTAAAGTGTTTAACCTTGAAATTTCTATAATAACTGAATTCTTTACAACTATTAAGGTGCTTAACCTTGCAATTTCTATAATAACTGTATTCTTTACAACTATTAAGGTGCTTAACCTTGCAATTTATATAATAAATGTATTCTCTACAACTATTAAGGTCTTTAACCTTGCAATTTCTATAATAACTGTATTCTCTACAACTATTAAGGTGCTTAACCTTGCAATTTCTATAATAACTGTATTCTCTACAACTATTAAGGTGTTTAACCTTGCAATTTCTATAATAACTGTATTCTTTACAACTATTAAGGTGTTTAACTTTGCAATTTCTATAATAACTGAATTCTCTACAACTATTAAAGTGTTTAACCTTGAAATTTCTATAATAACTGAATTCTTTACAACTATTAAGGTGCTTAACCTTGCAATTTCTATAATAACTGTATTCTTTAGAACTATTAAGGTGCTTAACCTTGCAATTTATATAATAAATGTATTCTCTACAACTATTAAGGTCTTTAACCTTGCAATTTCTATAATAACTGTATTCTCTACAACTATTAAGGTGCTTAACCTTGCAATTTCTATAATAACTGTATTCTCTACAACTATTAAGGTGTTTAACCTTGCAATTTCTATAATAACTGTATTCTCTACAACTATTAAGGTGTTTAACCTTGCAATTTCTATAATAACTGTATTCTCTACAACTATTAAGGTGTTTAACCTTGCAATTTCTATAATAACTGTATTCTCTACAACTATTAAGGTGTTTAACCTTGCAATTTCTATAATAACTGTATTCTCTACAACTATTAAGGTGCTTAACCTTGCAATTTCTATAATAACTGTATTCTCTACAACTATTAAGGTGCTTAACCTTGCAATTTCTATAATAACTGTATTCTCTACAACTATTAAGGTGTTTAACCTTGCAATTTCTATAATAACTGTATTCTCTACAACTATTAAGGTGCTTAACCTTGCAATTTCTATAATAACTGTATTCTCTACAACTATTAAGGTGTTTAACCTTGCAATTTCTATAATAACTGTATTCTCTACAACTATTAAAGTGTTTAACCTTGCAATTTCTATAATAACTGTATTCTCTACAACTATTAAGGTGTTTAACCTTGCAATTTCTATAATAACTGTATTCTCTACAACTATTAAGGTGCTTAACCTTGCAATTTCTATAATAACTGTATTCTTTACAACTATTAAGGTGCTTAACCTTGCAATTTCTATAATAACTGTATTCTCTACAACTATTAAGGTGTTTAACCTTGCAATTTCTATAATAACTGTATTCTCTACAACTATTAAGGTGCTTAACCTTGCAATTTCTATAATAACTGTATTCTCTACAACTATTAAGGTGTTTAACCTTGCAATTTCTATAATAACTGTATTCTCTACAACTATTAAGGTGTTTAACCTTGCAATTTCTATAATAACTGTATTCTCTACAACTATTAAGGTGTTTAACCTTGCAATTTCTATAATAACTGTATTCTCTACAACTATTAAGGTGCTTAACCTTGCAATTTCTATAATAACTGTATTCTCTACAACTATTAAGGTGTTTAACCTTGCAATTTCTATAATAACTGTATTCTCTACAACTATTAAGGTGCTTAACCTTGCAATTTCTATAATAACTGTATTCTCTACAACTATTAAGGTGCTTAACCTTGCAATTTCTATAATAACTGTATTCTCTACAACTATTAAGGTGTTTAACCTTGCAATTTCTATAATAACTGAATTATTTACAACTATTAAGGTGCTTAACCTTGCAATTTCTATAATAACTGTATTCTCTACAACTATTAAAGGGTTTAACCTTGCAATTTCTATAATAACTGTATTCTCTACAACTATTAAGGTGCTTAACCTTGCAATTTCTATAATAACTGAATTATTTACAACTATTAAGGTGTTTAACCTTGCAATTTCTATAATAACTGAATTCTCTACAACTATTAAAGTGTTTAACCTTGAAATTTCTATAATAACTGAATTCTTTACAACTATTAAGGTGCTTAACCTTGCAATTTATATAATAACTGTATTCTCTACAACTAGTAAGGTGTTTAACCTTGCAATTTTTATAATAACTGTATTCTCCACAACTATTAAGGTGCTTAACCTTGCAATTTCTATAATAACTGTATTCTCTACAACTATTAAGGTGCTTAACCTTGCAATTTCTATAATAACTGTATTCTCTACAACTATTAAGGTGTTTAACCTTGCAATTTCTATAATAACTGTATTCTCTACAACTATTAAGGTGCTTAACCTTGCAATTTCTATAATAACTGTATTCTCTACAACTATTAAGGTGTTTAACCTTGCAATTTCTATAATAACTGAATTCTCTACAACTATTAAGGTGTTTAACCTTGCAATTTCTATAATAACTGTATTCTCTACAACTATTAAGGTGCTTAACCTTGCAATTTCTATAATAACTGTATTCTCTACAACTATTAAAGTGTTTAACCTTGCAATTTCTATAATAACTGTATTCTCTACAACTATTAAGGTGTTAACCTTGCAATTTCTATAATAACTGTATTCTCTACAACTATTAAGGTGCTTAACCTTGCAATTTCTATAATAACTGTATTCTCTACAACTATTAAGGTGTTTAACCTTGCAATTTCTATAATAACTGTATTCTCTACAACTATTAAGGTGTTTAACCTTGCAATTTCTATAATAACTGTATTCTCTACAACTATTAAGGTGTTTAACCTTGCAATTTCTATAATAACTGTATTCTCTACAACTATTAAGGTGTTTAACCTTGCAATTTCTATAATAACTGTATTCTCTACAACTATTAAGGTGCTTAACCTTGCAATTTCTATAATAACTGTATTCTCTACAACTATTAAGGTGCTTAACCTTGCAATTTCTATAATAACTGTATTCTCTACAACTATTAAAGTGTTTAACCTTGCAATTTCTATAATAACTGTATTCTCTACAACTATTAAGGTGCTTAACCTTGCAATTTCTATAATAACTGTATTCTTTACAACTATTAAGGTGTTTAACCTTGCAATTTCTATAATAACTGTATTCTCTACAACTATTAAGGTGCTTAACCTTGCAATTTCTATAATAACTGTATTCTTTACAACTATTAAGGTGCTTAACCTTGCAATTTCTATAATAACTGTATTCTCTACAACTATTAAAGTGTTTAACCTTGCAATTTCTATAATAACTGTATTCTCTACAACTATTAAGGTGCTTAACCTTGCAATTTCTATAATAACTGTATTCTTTACAACTATTAAGGTGTTTAACCTTGCAATTTCTATAATAACTGTATTCTCTACAACTATTAAGGTGTTTAACCTTGCAATTTCTATAATAACTGTATTCTCTACAACTATTAAGGTGCTTAACCTTGCAATTTCTATAATAACTGTATTCTCTACAACTATTAAAGTGTTTAACCTTGCAATTTCTATAATAACTGTATTCTCTACAACTATTAAGGTGCTTAACCTTGCAATTTCTATAATAACTGTATTCTCTACAACTATTAAGGTGTTTAACCTTGCAATTTCTATAATAACTGTATTCTCTACAACTATTAAGGTGCTTAACCTTGCAATTTCTATAATAACTGTATTCTCTACAACTATTAAGGTGCTTAACCTTGCAATTTCTATAATAACTGTATTCTCTACAACTATTAAGGTGTTTAACCTTGCAATTTCTATAATAACTGTATTCTCTACAACTATTAAGGTGCTTAACCTTGCAATTTCTATAATAACTGTATTCTCTACAACTATTAAGGTGCTTAACCTTGCAATTTCTATAATAACTGTATTCTCTACAACTATTAAAGTGTTTAACCTTGCAATTTCTATAATAACTGTATTCTCTACAACTATTAAGGTGCTTAACCTTGCAATTTCTATAATAACTGTATTCTCTACAACTATTAAGGTGTTTAACCTTGCAATTTCTATAATAACTGTATTCTCTACAACTATTAAGGTGCTTAACCTTGCAATTTCTATAATAACTGTATTCTCTACAACTATTAAGGTGTTTAACCTTGCAATTTCTATAATAACTGTATTCTCTACAACTATTAAGGTGCTTAACCTTGCAATTTCTATAATAACTGTATTCTCTACAACTATTAAGGTGCTTAACCTTGCAATTTCTATAATAACTGTATTCTCTACAACTATTAAGGTGCTTAACCTTGCAATTTCTATAATAACTGTATTCTCTACAACTATTAAGGTGTTTAACCTTGCAATTTCTATAATAACTGTATTCTCTACAACTATTAAGGTGCTTAACCTTGCAATTTCTATAATAACTGTATTCTCTACAACTATTAAGGTGTTTAACCTTGCAATTTCTATAATAACTGTATTCTCTACAACTATTAAGGTGCTTAACCTTGCAATTTCTATAATAACTGTATTCTCTACAACTATTAAGGTGCTTAACCTTGCAATTTCTATAATAACTGTATTCTCTACAACTATTAAGGTGTTTAACCTTGCAATTTCTATAATAACTGTATTCTCTACAACTATTAAGGTGCTTAACCTTGCAATTTCTATAATAACTGTATTCTCTACAACTATTAAGGTGTTTAACCTTGCAATTTCTATAATAACTGTATTCTCTACAACTATTAAGGTGTTTAACCTTGCAATTTCTATAATAACTGTATTCTCTACAACTATTAAAGTGTTTAACCTTGCAATTTCTATAATAACTGTATTCTCTACAACTATTAAGGTGCTTAACCTTGCAATTTCTATAATAACTGTATTCTCTACAACTATTAAGGTGCTTAACCTTGCAATTTCTATAATAACTGTATTCTCTACAACTATTAAGGTGCTTAACCTTGCAATTTCTATAATAACTGTATTCTCTACAACTATTAAAGGGTTTAACCTTGCAATTTCTATAATAACTGTATTCTCTACAACTATTAAGGTGCTTAACCTTGCAATTTCTATAATAACTGTATTCTCTACAACTATTAAGGTGTTTAACCTTGCAATTTCTATAATAACTGTATTCTCTACAACTATTAAGGTGCTTAACCTTGCAATTTCTATAATAACTGAATTATTTACAACTATTAAGGTGCTTAACCTTGCAATTTCTATAATAACTGTATTCTCTACAACTATTAAAGTGTTTAACCTTGCAATTTCTATAATAACTGTATTCTCTACAACTATTAAGGTGCTTAACCTTGCAATTTCTATAATAACTGAATTATTTACAACTATTAAGGTGTTTAACCTTGCAATTTCTATAATAACTGAATTCTCTACAACTATTAAAGTGTTTAACCTTGAAATTTCTATAATAACTGAATTCTTTACAACTATTAAGGTGCTTTACCTTGCAATTTATATAATAACTGTATTCTCTACAACTAGTAAGGTGTTTAACCTTGCAATTTCTATAATAACTGTATTCTCCACAACTATTAAGGTGCTTAACCTTGCAATTTCTATAATAACTGTATTCTCTACAACTATTAAGGTGCTTAACCTTGCAATTTCTATAATAACTGTATTCTCTACAACTATTAAGGTGTTTAACCTTGCAATTTCTATAATAACTGTATTCTCTACAACTATTAAGGTGCTTAACCTTGCAATTTCTATAATAACTGTATTCTCTACAACTATTAAGGTGCTTAACCTTGCAATTTCTATAATAACTGTATTCTCTACAACTATTAAGGTGTTTAACCTTGCAATTTCTATAATAACTGTATTCTTTACAACTATTAAGGTGTTAACCTTGCAATTTCTATAATAACTGTATTCTCTACAACTATTAAAGTGTTTAACCTTGCAATTTCTATAATAACTGTATTCTCTACAACTATTAAGGTGTTTAACCTTGCAATTTCTATAATAACTGTATTCTCTACAACTATTAAGGTGCTTAACCTTGCAATTTCTATAATAACTGTATTCTCTACAACTATTAAGGTGCTTAACCTTGCAATTTCTATAATAACTGAATTCTTTACAACTATTAAGGTGCTTAACCTTGCAATTTCTATAATAACTGTATTCTCTACAACTATTAAGGTGTTTAACCTTGCAATTTCTATAATAACTGTATTCTCTACAACTATTAAGGTGCTTAACCTTGCAATTTCTATAATAACTGTATTCTTTACAACTATTAAGGTGCTTAACCTTGCAATTTCTATAATAACTGTATTCTCTACAACTATTAAGGTGTTTAACCTTGCAATTTCTATAATAACTGTATTCTCTACAACTATTAAGGTGCTTAACCTTGCAATTTCTATAATAACTGTATTCTCTACAACTATTAAGGTGCTTAACCTTGCAATTTCTATAATAACTGAATTCTTTACAACTATTAAGGTGCTTAACCTTGCAATTTCTATAATAACTGTATTCTCTACAACTATTAAGGTGTTTAACCTTGCAATTTCTATAATAACTGTATTCTCTACAACTATTAAGGTGCTTAACCTTGCAATTTCTATAATAACTGAATTCTTTACAACTATTAAGGTGCTTAACCTTGCAATTTCTATAATAACTGTATTCTCTACAACTATTAAGGGTTTAACCTTGCAATTTCTATAATAACTGTATTCTCTACAACTATTAAGGTGCTTAACCTTGCAATTTCTATAATAACTGAATATTTACAACTATTAAGGTGTTTAACCTTGCAATTTCTATAATAACTGTATTCTCTACAACTATTAAGGGTTTAACCTTGCAATTTCTATAATAACTGAATTCTTTACAACTATTAAGGTGCTTAACCTTGCAATTTCTATAATAACTGTATTCTCTACAACTAGTAAGGTGTTTAACCTTGCAATTTTTATAATAACTGTATTCTCTACAACTATTAAGGTGCTTAACCTTGCAATTTCTATAATAACTGTATTCTCTAAAACTATTAAGGTGCTTAACCTTGCAATTTATATAATAACTGTATTCTCTACAACTAGTAAGGTGTTTAACCTTGCAATTTCTATAATAACTGTATTCTCTACAACTATTAAGGTGCTTAACCTTGCAATTTCTATAATAACTGTATTCTCTACAACTATTAAGGTGCTTAACCTTGCAATTTCTATAATAACTGTATTCTCTACAACTATTAAGGTGTTTAACCTTGCAATTTCTATAATAACTGTATTCTTTACAACTATTAAGGTGTTTAACCTTGCAATTTCTATAATAACTGAATTCTCTACAACTATTAAAGTGTTTAACCTTGCAATTTCTATAATAACTGTATTCTCTACAACTATTAAGGTGTTTAACCTTGCAATTTCTATAATAACTGTATTCTCTACAACTATTAAGGTGCTTAACCTTGCAATTTCTATAATAACTGTATTCTCTACAACTATTAAGGTGCTTAACCTTGCAATTTCTATAATAACTGTATTCTTTACAACTATTAAGGTGCTTAACCTTGCAATTTCTATAATAACTGTATTCTCTACAACTATTAAGGTGTTTAACCTTGCAATTTCTATAATAACTGTATTCTCTACAACTATTAAGGTGTTTAACCTTGCAATTTCTATAATAACTGTATTCTCTACAACTATTAAGGTGTTTAACCTTGCAATTTCTATAATAACTGTATTCTTTACAACTATTAAGGTGTTTAACCTTGCAATTTCTATAATAACTGAATTCTCTACAACTATTAAAGTGTTTAACCTTGCAATTTCTATAATAACTGAATTCTTTACAACTATTAAGGTGCTTAACCTTGCAATTTCTATAATAACTGTATTCTCTACAACTATTAAGGTGCTTAACCTTGCAATTTCTATAATAACTGTATTCTCTACAACTATTAAGGTGTTTAACCTTGCAATTTCTATAATAACTGTATTCTCTACAACTATTAAGGTGCTTAACCTTGCAATTTCTATAATAACTGTATTCTCTACAACTATTAAGGTGTTTAACCTTGCAATTTCTATAATAACTGTATTCTCTACAACTATTAAAGTGTTTAACCTTGCAATTTCTATAATAACTGTATTCTCTACAACTATTAAAGTGTTTAACCTTGCAATTTCTATAATAACTGTATTCTCTACAACTATTAAGGTGTTTAACCTTGCAATTTCTATAATAACTGTATTCTCTACAACTATTAAAGGGTTTAACCTTGCAATTTCTATAATAACTGTATTCTCTACAACTATTAAGGTGTTTAACCTTGCAATTTCTATAATAACTGTATTCTCTACAACTATTAAAGGGTTTAACCTTGCAATTTCTATAATAACTGTATTCTCTACAACTATTAAAGTGTTTAACCTTGCAATTTCTATAATAACTGTATTCTCTACAACTATTAAGGTGTTTAACCTTGCAATTTCTATAATAACTGTATTCTCTACAACTATTAAGGTGTTTAACCTTGCAATTTCTATAATAACTGAATTCTCTACAACTATTAAAGTGCTTAACCTTGCAATTTCTATAATAACTGAATTCTTTACAACTATTAAGGTGCTTAACCTTGCAATTTCTATAATAACTGTATTCTCTACAACTATTAAGGTGTTTAACCTTGCAATTTCTATAATAACTGTATTCTCTACAACTATTAAGGTGTTTAACCTTGCAATTTCTATAATAACTGATATTTACAACTATTAAGGTGTTTACCTTGCAATTTCTATAATAACTGTATTCTCTACAACTATTAAAGTGTTTAACCTTGCAATTTCTATAATAACTGTATTCTTACAACTATTAAGGTTAACCTTGCAATTAAATACTGTATTCTCTACAACTATTAAGGTGTTTAACCTTGCAATTTCTATAATAACTGTATTCTCTACAACTATTAAGGTGCTTAACCTTGCAATTTCTATAATAACTGTATTCTCTACAACTATTAAGGTGCTTAACCTTGCAATTTCTATAATAACTGTATTCTCTACAACTATTAAGGTGTTTAACCTTGCAATTTCTATAATAACTGTATTCTCTACAACTATTAAGGTGCTTAACCTTGCAATTTCTATAATAACTGAATTCTCTACAACTATTAAAGTGTTTAACCTTGCAATTTCTATAATAACTGTATTCTCTACAACTATTAAGGTGTTTAACCTTGCAATTTCTATAATAACTGTATTCTCTACAACTATTAAGGTGTTTAACCTTGCAATTTCTATAATAACTGTATTCTCTACAACTATTAATGTGTTTAACCTTGCAATTTCTATAATAACTGAATTATTTTCAACTATTAAGGTGTTTAACCTTGCAATTTCTATAATAACTGAATTCTCTACAACTAATATAGTGTTTAACCTTGCAATTTCTATAATAACTGTATTCTCTACAACTATTAAGGTGCTTATCCTTGCAATTTCTATAATAACTGTATTCTCTACAACTATTAAGGTGCTTAACCTTGCAATTTCTATAATAAATATATTCTCTACAACTATTAAGGTGTTTAACCTTGCAATTTCTATAATAACTGTATTCTTTACAACTATTAAGGTGTTTAACCTTGCAATTTCTATAAT
>CM026392.1:1547412-1575511 GCA_014843695.1 Archivesica marissinica | reverse complement strand
GCATACAGTGCAGATACCAGGCATACAGTGCAGATACCAGGCATACAGTGCAGATACCATGCATACAGTGCAGATACCAGGCATACAGTGCAGATACCAGGCATACAGTGCAGATACCAGGCATACAGTGCAGATACCAGGCATACAGTGCAGATACCATGCATACAGTGCAGATACCATGCATACAGTGCAGATACCAGGCATACAGTGCAGATACCAGGCATACAGTGCAGATACCAGGCATACAGTGCAGATACCAGGCATAGAGTGCAGATACCAGGCATACAGTGCAGATACCAGGCATACAGTGCAGATACCAGGCATACAGTGCAGATACCAGGCATACAGTGCAGATACCAGGCATACAGTGCAGATACCAGGCATACAGTGCAGATACCAGGCATACAGTGCAGATACCAGGCATACAGTGCAGATACCAGGCATACAGTGCAGATACTGTGCATACAGTGCAGATACCATGCATACAGTGCAGATACCATGCATACAGTGCAGATACCATGCATACAGTGCAGATACCATGCATACAGTGCAGATACCAGGCATACAGTGCAGATACCATGCATACAGTGCAGATACCATGCATACAGTGCAGATACCATGCATACAGTGCAGATACCAGGCATACAGTGCAGATACCATGCATACAGTGCAGATACCATGCATACAGTGCAGATACCATGCATACAGTGCAGATACCAGGCATACAGTGCAGATACCATGCATACAGTGCAGATACCATGCATACAGTGCAGATACCATGCATACAGTGCATATACCATGCATACAGTGCAGATACCAGGCATACAGTGCAGATACCAGGCATAGAGTGCATATACAAGGCATACAGTTCAGATACCAGGCATACAGTGCAGATACCAGGCATACAGTGCAGATACCATGCATACAGTGCAGATACCATGCATACAGTGCAGATACCATGCATACAGTGCAGATACCAGGCATACAGTGCAGATACCATGCATACAGTGCAGATACCAGGCATACAGTGCAGATACCATGCATACAGTGCAGATACCATGCATACAGTGCAGATACCATAATGCAGATACCATGCATACAGTGCAGATACCAGGCATACAGTGCAGATACCATGCATACAGTGCAGATACCAGGCATACAGTGCAGATACCATGCATACAGTGCAGATACCAGGCATACAGTGCAGATACCATGCATACAGTGCAGATACCATGCATACAGTGCAGATACCATGCATACAGTGCAGATACCATGCATACAGTGCAGATACCATGCATACAGTGCAGATACCATGCATACAGTGCAGATACCATGCATACAGTGCAGATACCAGGCATACAGTGCAGATACCATGCATACAGTGCAGATACCATGCATACAGTGCAGATACCAGGCATACAGTGCAGATACCAGGCATACAGTGCAGATACCAGGCATACAGTGCAGATACCATGCATACAGTGCAGATACCATGCATACAGTGCAGATACCATGCATACAGTGCAGATACCATGCATACAGTGCAGATACCATGCATACAGTGCAGATACCATGCATACAGTGCAGATACCATGCATACAGTGCAGATACCAGGCATACAGTGCAGATACCGTGCATACAGTGCAGATACCGTGCATACAGTGCAGATACCAGGCATAGAGTGCAGATACCAGGCATACAGTGCAGATACCAGGCATACAGTGCAGATACCATGCATACAGTGCAGATACCATGCATACAGTACAGATACCGTGCATACAGTGCAGATACCATGCATACAGTGCAGATACCAGGCATACAGTGCAGATACCATGCATACAGTGCAGATACCATGCATACAGTGCAGATACCGTGCATACAGTGCAGATACCATGCATACAGTGCAGATACCATGCATACAGTGCAGATACCAGGCATACAGTGCAGATACCATGCATACAGTGCAGATACCATGCATACAGTGCAGATACCATGCATACAGTGCAGATACCAGGCATACAGTGCAGATACCAGACACACAGTGCAGATACCATGCATACAGTGCAGATACCAGACAACAGTGCAGATACCAGGCATAGAGTGCAGATAACAAACACACAGTGCAGATACCAGGCATAGAGTGCAGATACCATGCATACAGTGCAGATACCATGCATACAGTGCAGATACCAGACACACAGTGCAGATACCAGGCATAGAGTGCAGATACCATGCATACAGTGCAGATACCATGCATACAGAGCAGATACCATGCATACAGTGCAGATACCAGGCATACAGTGCAGATACCATGCATACAGAGCAGATACTATGCATACAGTGCAGATACTATGCATACAGTGCAGATACCATGCATATAGTGCAGATACCATGCATACAGTGCAGATACCATGCATATAGTGCAGATACAATGCATACAGTGCAGATACCATGCATACAATGCAGATACCATGCATACAGTGCAGATACCAGGCATACAGTGCAGATACCGTGCATACAGTGCAGATACCAGGCATACAGTGCAGATACCATGCATACAGTGCAGATACCAGGCATACAGTGCAGATACCATGCATACAGTGCAGATACCAGGCATACAGTGCAGATACCATGCATACAGTGCAGATACCATGCATACAGTGCAGATACTAGGCATACAGTGTAGATACCATGCATACAGTGCAGATACCAGGCATACAGTGCAGATACCAGGCATACAGTGCAGATACCATGCATACAGTGCAGATACCAGGCATACAGTGCAGATACCATGCATACAGTGCAGATACCGTGCATACAGTGCAGATACCATGCATACAGTGCAGATAATGCATACAGTGCAGATACCAGCATACAGTGCAGATACCATGCATACAGTGCAGATACCATGCATACAGTGCAGATACCATGCATACAGTGCAGATACCATGCATACAGTGCAGATACCGTGCATACAGTGCAGATACCAGGCATACAGTGCAGATACCAGGCATAGAGTGCATATACAAGGCATACAGTTCAGATACCAGGCATACAGTGCAGATACCA
This sequence comes from Archivesica marissinica, assembly GCA_014843695.1. Taxonomy (NCBI): domain Eukaryota; kingdom Metazoa; phylum Mollusca; class Bivalvia; order Venerida; family Vesicomyidae; genus Archivesica; species Archivesica marissinica. Next base: position 1,572,442 of record CM026392.1, on the reverse strand, counting down.
GGCATACAGTGCAGATACCATGCATACAGTGCAGATACCATGCATACAGTGCAGATACCATGCATACAGTGCAGATACCAGGCATACAGTGCAGATACTATGCATACAGTGCAGATACCAGGCATACAGTGCAGATACCATGCATACAGTGCAGATACCATGCATACAGTGCAGATACCAGGCATACAGTGCAGATACCATGCATACAGTGCAGATACCATGCATACAGTGCAGATACCAGGCATACAGTGCAGATACCATGCATACAGTGCAGATACCAGGCATACAGTGCAGATACCATGCATACAGTGCAGATACCAGGCATACAGTGCAGATACCATGCATACAATGCAGATACCATGCATACAGTGCAGATACCATGCATACAATGCAGATACCATGCATACAGTGCAGATACCGTGCATACAGTGCAGATACCATGCATACAGTGCAGATACCATGCATACAGTGCAGATACTAGGCATACAGTGCAGATACCGTGCATACAGTGCAGATACCGTGCATACAGTGCAGATACCAGGCATAGAGCGCAGATACCAGGCATAGAGTGCAGATACCAGGCATACAGTGCAGATACCATGCATACAATGCAGATACCATGCATACAGTGCAGATACCATGCATACAATGCAGATACCATGCATACAGTGCAGATACCGTGCATACAGTGCAGATACCATGCATACAGTGCAGATACCATGCATACAGTGCAGATACTAGGCATACAGTGCAGATACCGTGCATACAGTGCAGATACCGTGCATACAGTGCAGATACCAGGCATAGAGCGCAGATACCAGGCATAGAGTGCAGATACCAGGCATACAGTACAGATACCATGCATACAGTGCAGATACCATGCATACAGTACAGATACCGTGCATACAGTGCAGATACCATGCATACAGTACAGATACCAGGCATACAGTGCAGATACTATGCATACAGTGCAGATACCATGCATACAGTGCAAATGCCGTGCATACAGTGCAGATACCATGCATACAGTGCAGATACCATGCATACAGTGCAGATACAAGGCATAGAGTGCAGATACCATGCATACAGTGCAGATACCATGCATACAGAGCAGATACCATGCATACAGTGCAGATACCAGGCATACAGTGCAGATACCAGACACACAGTGCAGATACCATGCATACAGTGCAGATACCAGACAACAGTGCAGATACCAGGCATAGAGTGCAGATAACAAACACACAGTGCAGATACCAGGCATAGAGTGCAGATACCATGCATACAGTGCAGATACCATGCATACAGTGCAGATACCAGACACACAGTGCAGATACCAGGCATAGAGTGCAGATACCATGCATACAGTGCAGATACCATGCATACAGAGCAGATACCATGCATACAGTGCAGATACCAGGCATACAGTGCAGATACCATGCATACAGAGCAGATACTATGCATACAGTGCAGATACTATGCATACAGTGCAGATACCATGCATATAGTGCAGATACCATGCATACAGTGCAGATACCATGCATATAGTGCAGATACAATGCATACAGTGCAGATACCATGCATACAATGCAGATACCATGCATACAGTGCAGATACCAGGCATACAGTGCAGATACCGTGCATACAGTGCAGATACCAGGCATACAGTGCAGATACCATGCATACAGTGCAGATACCAGGCATACAGTGCAGATACCATGCATACAGTGCAGATACCAGGCATACAGTGCAGATACCATGCATACAGTGCAGATACCATGCATACAATGCAGATACTAGGCATACAGTGCAGATACCATGCATACAGTGCAGATACCAGGCATACAGTGCAGATACCAGGCATACAGTGCAGATACTATGCATACAGTGCAGATACCAGGCATACAGTGCAGATACCATGCATACAGTACAGATACCGTGCATACAGTGCAGATACCATGCATACAGTACAGATATAATGCATACAGTGCAGATACCATGCATACAGTGCAGATACCATGCATACAATGCAGATACCATGCATACAGTGCAGATACCGTGCATACAGTGCAGATACCATGCATACAGTGCAGATACCAGGCATACAGTGCAGATACCATGCATACAGTGCAGATACCAGGCATACAGTGCAGATACCGTGCATACAGTGCAGATACCGTGCATACAGTGCAGATACCAGGCATAGAGTGCAGATACCAGGCATACAGTGCAGATACCAGGCATACAGTGCAGATACCATGCATACAATGCAGATACCATGCATACAGTGCAGATACCAGGCATAGAGTGCAGATACCAGGCATAGAGTGCAGATACCAGGCATACAGTGCAGATACCAGGCATACAGTGCAGATACCATGCATACAGTACAGATACCGTGCATACAGTGCAGATACCATGCATACAGTGCAGATACCAGGCATACAGTGCAGATACCATGCATACAGTGCAGATACCATGCATACAGTGCAGATACCAGGCATAGAGTGCAGATACCATGCATACAGTGCAGATACCATGCATACAGAGCAGATACCATGCATACAGTGCAGATACCAGGCATAGAGTGCAGATACCATGCATACAATGCAGATACCATGCATACAGAGCAGATACCATGCATACAGTGCAGATACCAGGCATACAGTGCAGATACCAGACACACAGTGCAGATACCATGCATACAGTGCAGATACTAGACACACAGTGCAGATACCAGGCATAGAGTGCAGATACTAGACACACAGTGCAGATACCAGGCATAGAGTGCAGATACCATGCATACAGTGCAGATACCATGCATACAGTGCAGATACCAGACACACAGTGCAGATACCAGGCATACAGTGCAGATACCATGCATACAGTGCAGATACCATGCATATAGTGCAGATACCATGCATACAGTGCATATACTATGCATACAGTGCAGATACCATGCATACAGTGCAGATACCAGGCATACAGTGCAGATACAATGCATACAATGCAGATACCATGCATAGAGTGCAGATACCAGGCATAGAGTGCAGATACCAGGCATACAGTGCAGATACCAGGCATACAGTGCAGATACCATGCATACAATGCAGATACCATGCATACAGTGCAGATACCAGGCATAGAGTGCAGATACCAGGCATACAGTGCAGATACCAGGCATACAGTGCAGATACCAGGCATACAGTGCAGATACCATGCATACAGTGCAGATACCGTGCATACAGTGCAGATACCATGCATACAGTGCAGATACCAGGCATACAGTGCAGATACCATGCATACAGTGCAGATACCATGCATACAGTGCAGATACCAGGCATAGAGTGCAGATACCATGCATACACTGCAGATACCATGCATACAGTGCAGATACCATGCATACAGTGCAGATACCAGGCATAGAGTGCAGATACCATGCATACAATGCAGATACCATGCATACAGAGCAGATACCATGCATACAGTGCAGATACCAGGCATACAGTGCAGATACCAGACACACAGTGCAGATACCATGCATACAGTGCAGATACTAGACACACAGTGCAGATACCAGGCATAGAGTGCAGATACTAGACACACAGTGCAGATACCAGGCATAGAGTGCAGATACCATGCATACAGTGCAGATACCATGCATACAGTGCAGATACCAGACACACAGTGCAGATACCAGGCATACAGTGCAGATACCATGCATACAGTGCAGATACCATGCATACAGTGCAGATACCATGCATACAGTGCATATACTATGCATACAGTGCAGATACCATGCATACAGTGCAGATACCAGGCATACAGTACAGATACAATGCATACAATGCAGATACCATGCATAGAGTGCAGATACCATGCATACAGTGCAGATGCCAGGCATACAGTGCAGATACCATGCATACAGTGCAGATACCAGGCATACAGTGCAGATACCATGCATACAGTGCAGATACAAGGCATACAGTGCAGATACCAGGCATACAGTGCAGATACCATGCATACAGTGCAGATACCAGGCATACAGTGCAGATACTATGCATACAGTGCAGATACAATGCATACAGTGCAGATACCATGCATACAGTGCAGATACCATGCATACAGTGCAGATACCAGGCATACAGTGCAGATACCATGCATACAGTGCAGATACCATGCATACAGTGCAGATACCAGGCATACAGTGCAGATACCATGCATACAGTGCAGATACCAGGCACACAGTGCAGATACCATGCATACAGTGCAGATACCATGCATACAGTGCAGATACCATGCATACAGTGCAGATACCAGGCATACAGTGCAGATACCAGGCATACAGTGCAGATACCATGCATACAGTGCAGATACCATGCATACAGTGCAGATACCATGCATACAGTGCAGATACCAGGCATACAGTGCAGATACCAGGCATAAGTGCAGATACCAGGCATACAGTGCAGATACCAGGCATACAGTGCAGATACCAGGCATACAGTGCAGATACCATGCATACAGTGCAGATACCAGGCATACAGTGCAGATACCAGGCATACAGTGCAGATACCAGGCATACAGTGCAGATACCAGGCATACAGTGCAGATACCAGGCATACAGTGCAGATACCAGGCATACAGTGCAGATACCAGGCATACAGTGCAGATACCAGGCATACAGTGCAGATACCAGGCATACAGTGCAGATACCATGCATACAGTGCAGATACCAGGCATACAGTGCAGATACCAGGCATACAGTGCAGATACCAGGCATACAGTGCAGATACCAGGCATACAGTGCAGATACCAGGCATACAGTGCAGATACCAGGCATACAGTGCAGATACCAGGCATACAGTGCAGATACTGTGCATACAGTGCAGATACCGTGCATACAGTGCAGATACCATGCATACAGTGCAGATACCATGCATACAGTGCAGATACCATGCATACAGTGCAGATACCAGGCATACAGTGCAGATACCATGCATACAGTGCAGATACCATGCATACAGTGCAGATACCAGGCATACAGTGCAGATACCGTGCATACAGTGCAGATACCAGGCATACAGTGCAGATACCAGGCATAGAGTGCATATACAAGGCATACAGTGCAGATACCAGGCATACAGTGCAGATACCAGGCATACAGTGCAGATACCATGCATACAGTGCAGATACCATGCATACAGTGCAGATACCATGCATACAGTGCAGATACCAGGCATACAGTGCAGATACCATGCATACAGTGCAGATACCAGGCATACAGTGCAGATACCATGCATACAGTGCAGATACCATGCATACAGTGCAGATACCAGGCATACAGTGCAGATACCATGCATACAGTGCAGATACCATGCATACAGTGCAGATACCAGGCATACAGTGCAGATACCATGCATACAGTGCAGATACCAGGCATACAGTGCAGATACCATGCATACAGTGCAGATACCAGGCATACAGTGCAGATACCAGGCATACAGTGCAGATACCATGCATACAGTGCAGATACCATGCATACAGTGCAGATACCAGGCATACAGTGCAGATACCATGCATACAGTGCAGATACCATGCATACAGTGCAGATACCATGCATACAGTGCAGATACCATGCATACAGTGCAGATACCATGCATACAGTGCAGATACCAGGCATACAGTGCAGATACCATGCATACAGTGCAGATACCATGCATACAGTGCAGATACCATGCATACAGTGCAGATACCATGCATACAGTGCAGATACCATGCATACAGTGCAGATACCAGGCATACAGTGCAGATACCATGCATACAGTGCAGATACCATGCATACAGTGCAGATACCAGGCATACAGTGCAGATACCATGCATACAGTGCAGATACCATGCATACAGTGCAGATACCAGGCATACAGTGCAGATACCAGGCATACAGTGCAGATACCATGCATACAGTGCAGATACCATGCATACAGTGCAGATACCATGCATACAGTGCAGATACCATGCATACAGTGCAGATACCATGCATACAGTGCAGATACCAGGCATACAGTGCAGATACCATGCATACAGTGCAGATACCATGCATACAGTGCAGATACCATGCATACAGTGCAGATACCAGGCATACAGTGCAGATACCATGCATACAGTGCAGATACCAGGCATACAGTGCAGATACCATGCATACAGTGCAGATACCATGCATACAGTGCAGATACCAGGCATACAGTGCAGATACCATGCATACAGTGCAGATACCATGCATACAGTGCAGATACCAGGCATACAGTGCAGATACCAGGCATACAGTGCAGATACCATGCATACAGTGCAGATACCATGCATACAGTGCAGATACCATGCATACAGTGCAGATACCATGCATACAGTGCAGATACCATGCATACAGTGCAGATACCAGGCATACAGTGCAGATACCATGCATACAGTGCAGATACCATGCATACAGTGCAGATACCAGGCATACAGTGCAGATACCATGCATACAGTGCAGATACCAGGCATACAGTGCAGATACCATGCATACAGTGCAGATACCAGGCATACAGTGCAGATACCAGGCATACAGTGCAGATACCATGCATACAGTGCAGATACCATGCATACAGTGCAGATACCAGGCATACAGTGCAGATACCAGGCATACAGTGCAGATACCATGCATACAGTGCAGATACCAGGCATACAGTGCAGATACCAGGCATACAGTGCAGATACCATGCATACAGTGCAGATACCATGCATACAGTGCAGATACCAGGCATACAGTGCAGATACCAGGCATACAGTGCAGATACCATGCATACAGTGCAGATACCATGCATACAGTGCAGATACCATGCATACAGTGCAGATACCAGGCATAGAGTGCAGATACCAGGCATACAGTGCAGATACCAGGCATACAGTGCAGATACCAGGCATACAGTGCAGATACCAGGCATACAGTGCAGATACCAGGCATACAGTGCAGATACCAGGCATACAGTGCAGATACCAGGCATACAGTGCAGATACCAGGCATACAGTGCAGATACCATGCATACAGTGCAGATACCATGCATACAGTGCAGATACCAGGCATACAGTGCAGATACCAGGCATACAGTGCAGATACCATGCATACAGTGCAGATACCAGGCATACAGTGCAGATACCAGGCATACAGTGCAGATACCATGCATACAGTGCAGATACCATGCATACAGTGCAGATACCAGGCATACAGTGCAGATACCATGCATACAGTGCAGATACCATGCATACAGTGCAGATACCAGGCATACAGTGCAGATACCATGCATACAGTGCAGATACCAGGCATACAGTGCAGATACCAGGCATACAGTGCAGATACCATGCATACAGTGCAGATACCAGGCATACAGTGCAGATACCAGGCATACAGTGCAGATACCATGCATACAGTGCAGATACCAGGCATACAGTGCAGATACCATGCATACAGTGCAGATACCATGCATACAGTGCAGATACCAGGCATACAGTGCAGATACCATGCATACAGTGCAGATACCATGCATACAGTGCAGATACCAGGCATACAGTGCAGATACCAGGCATACAGTGCAGATACCATGCATACAGTGCAGATACCAGGCATACAGTGCAGATACCAGGCATACAGTGCAGATACCAGGCATACAGTGCAGATACCAGGCATACAGTGCAGATACCAGGCATACAGTGCAGATACCAGGCATACAGTGCAGATACCAGGCATACAGTGCAGATACCATGCATACAGTGCAGATACCAGGCATACAGTGCAGATACCAGGCATACAGTGCAGATACCAGGCATACAGTGCAGATACCAGGCATACAGTGCAGATACCAGGCATAGAGTGCAGATACCAGGCATAGAGTGCAGATACCAGGCATACAGTGCAGATACTATGCATACAGTGCAGATACCAGGCATACAGTGCAGATACCAGGCATAGAGTGCAGATACCAGGCATACAGTGCAGATACCAGGCATACAGTGCAGATACCAGGCATAGAGTGCAGATACCAGGCATACAGTGCAGATACCGTGCATAGAGTGCAGATACCAGGCATAGAGTGCAGATACCAGGCATACAGTGCAGATACCAGGCATAGAGTGCAGATACCATGCCTACAGTGCAGATACCGTGCATACAGTGCAGATACTAGGCATAGAGTGCAGATACCATGCATACAGTGCAGATACCGTGCATACAGTGCAGATACCGTGCATACAGTGCAGATACCAGGCATACAGTGCAGATACCATGCATACAGTGCAGATACCATGCATACAGTGCAGATACCAGCATACAGTGCAGATACCAGCATACAGTGCAGATACCGTGCATACAGTGCAGATACCATGCATACAGTGCAGATACCAGGCATAGAGTGCAGATACCAGGCATAGAGTGCAGATACCAGGCATACAGTGCAGATACCAGGCATACAGTGCAGATACCAGGCATACAGTGCAGATACCAGGCATACAGTGCAGATACCAGCATACAGTGCAGATACCAGGCATACAGTGCAGATACCATGCATACAGTGCAGATACCATGCATACAGTGCAGATACCAGGCATACAGTGCAGATACCAGGCATACAGTGCAGATACCAGGCATACAGTGCAGATACCAGGCATACAGTGCAGATACCATGCATACAGTGCAGATACCAGGCATACAGTGCAGATACCAGGCATAGAGTGCAGATACCAGGCATACAGTGCAGATACCAGGCATAGAGTGCAGATACCAGGCATAGAGTGCAGATACCATGCATACAGTGCAGATACCATGCATACAGTGCAGATACCAGGCATACAGTGCAGATACCAGGCATACAGTGCAGATACCATGCATACAGTGCAGATACCAGGCATACAGTGCAGATACCAGGCATACAGTGCAGATACCATGCATACAGTGCAGATACTAGGCATACAGTGCAGATACCAGGCATACAGTGCAGATACCATGCATACAGTGCAGATACCAGGCATACAGTGCAGATACCATGCATACAGTGCAGATACCATGCATACAGTGCAGATACCATGCATACAGTGCAGATACCATGCATACAGTGCAGATACCAGGCATACAGTGCAGATACCAGGCATAGAATATCCTATATCAGATGCTTACCTTAGCAATACTTGGTTTTTCAAATGGCGGATTGCCAAGAGGTCCCTCTATAGTCGGATTGCTCATGTTCAGTATACATTTTCTCAGCAACTGAAAAATAGAATCATGATTCACTCTCTCTATCAATGCCACAATACATCAACCTACACAGAATACATACAGTACATAGCATTTTGTCCATGACAGGGTGCAAGGTAGAAAAAAGGGCATTATTATAGTTGCCTGTCCTCAAAAGGGCAGAATTGACATGGTTTCATTTATGTTATTATGGGTACGAAACATGTTGGAGAACGAATCAATTTTGCAACCTATTGCATATTACCATTCAAAATATGTTATAGTTTTGTAGTAGGGTCCATTTTAGCCTCCATACTTTAAACCAGTTATTCCTTGTAGATATACACGATGTGTAAAGGTCAGCGAGACGCAACCGTGCGTAGCGAGTTTAGCTCGAGGATACGTGTGAGCGACATGTAGCGTGGTATTCCATTTATTATATATAGTCATAGAGAATAGAACATACCATAGAAGTCTTCAAACAGTATAATGTAGTATTCAGGTATATATATATATATATATATATGCGTGAGATATTGAATTGGTTGATTTGTATGTTGTAGTATTGGGTTCATTATGTTGTACACGGGTTCGGTTCAGTTGGTCCTTTTTGTCGTTGGTCCTTTCCTGAGTCTTTTCCCTTGGTCCTGGCTGTCGGTATATCAAACCTCATCATTGCACATAACTTAACAGATGCATGTTATTTACAGTTGTCACTGGCACCAGTGAGTGAGTGGCTGAATGTGTAGCGGACGGTGGAGAGAATAGCGAGAAGCGTGTTACAGAGACAATATCTCTGCGCAAGTTATTGTATATGTCTATGCTGTACATGTCTATGTTGTATATGTCTATGTTGCATATGTCTATGTTGCATATGTCTATGTTGTATATATCTATGTTGCATATGTCTATGTTGCATATGTCTATGTTGCAGATGTATATGTTGCATATGTCTATGTTGCATATGTCTATGTTGTATATATGTTTATGTCTATGTTGTATATATGTTGTATATGTCTATGTTGTATATATGTTGTATATGTCTATGTTGTATATATGTTGTATATGTATATGTTGTATATGTATATGTTGTATATGTCTATGTTGCATATGTCTATGTTGCATATGTCTATGTTGTATATGTCTATGTTGTATATGTCTATGTTGTATATATGTTGTATATATCTATGTTGCATATGTCTATGTTGCATATGTCTATGTTGTATATGTCTATGTTGTATATATCTATGTTGCATATGTTGTATATGTCTATGTTGCATATGTCTATGTTGCATATGTCTATGTTGCATATGTCTATGTTGTATATGTCTATGTTGTATATATGTTGTATATATCTATGTTGCATATGTCTATGTTGCATATGTCTATGTTGTATATGTCTATGTTGTATATATGTTGTATATGTCTATGTTGTATATATGTTGTCTATGTTGCATATGTCTATGTTGCATATGTCTATGTTGTATATGTCTATGTTGTATATGTCTATGTTGTATATATGTTGTATATGTATATGTTGTATATGTATATGTTGTATATGTCTATGTTGCATATGTCTATGTTGCATATGTCTATGTTGTATATGTCTATGTTGTATATGTCTATGTTGTATATATGTTGTATATATCTATGTTGCATATGTCTATGTTGCATATGTCTATGTTGTATATGTCTATGTTGTATATATCTATGTTGCATATGTTGTATATGTCTATGTTGCATATGTCTATGTTGCATATGTCTATGTTGCATATGTCTATGTTGTATATATGTTGTATATATGTTGTATATATCTATGTTGCATATGTCTATGTTGCATATGTCTATGTTGTATATGTCTATGTTGTATATATGTTGTATATGTCTATGTTGTATATATGTTGTCTATGTTGCATATGTCTATGTTGCATATGTCTATGTTGTATATGTCTATGTTGTATATGTCTATGTTGTATATGTCTATGTTGTATATGTTGTACATGTCTATGTTACATATGTCTATGTTGCATATGTCTATGTTGCATATGTCTATGTTGTATATGTCTATGTTGTATATGTTGACATGTCTATGTTACATATGTCTATGTTGCATATGTCTATGTTGTATATGTCTATGTTGCATATGTCTATGTTGAATATATGTTGTATATGTCTATGTTACATATGTCTATGTTGCATATGTCTATGTTGCATATGTCTATGTTGCATATGTCTATGTTGTATATGTCTATGTTGCATATGTCTATGTTGTATATGTCTATGTTGCATATGTCTATGTTGCATATGTCTATGTTGCATATGTCTATGTTGTATATGTCTATGTTGCATATGTCTATGTTGTATATGTCTATGTTGTATATATGTTGTATATATCTATGTTGCATATGTCTATGTTGCATATGTCTATGTTGTATATGTCTATGTTGTATATATGTTGTATATGTCTATGTTGCATATGTCTATGTTGCATATATCTATGTTGCATATGTCTATGTTGCATATGTCTATGTTGTATATGTCTATGTTGTATATGTTGTACATGTCTATGTTACATATGTCTATGTTGTATATGTCTATGTTGTATATGTCTATGTTGCATATGTCTATGTTGCATATGTCTATGTTGCATATGTCTATGTTGTATGTCTATGTTGTATATGTCTATGTTGCATATGTCTATGTTGCATATGTCTATGTTGTATATGTCTATGTTGTATATGTCTATGTTGTATATATGCTGTATATGTCTATGTTGTATATGTCTATGTTGTATATGTCTATGCTGTATATGTCTGTGTTGCATATGTCTATGTTGCATATGTCTATGTTGTATATATGTTGTATATGTCTATGTTGTATATGTCTATGTTGTATATGTCTATGCTGTATATGTCTATGTTGTATATGTCTATGTTGTATATGTCTATGTTGCATATGTCTATGTTGTATATGTCTATGTTGTATATGTCTATGTTGTATATATGTTTATGTCTATGTTGTATATATGTTGTATATGTCTATGTTGTATATGTCTATGCTGTATATGTCTGTGTTGCATATGTCTATGTTGCATATGTCTATGTTGTATATATGTTGTATATGTCTATGTTGTATATATGTTGTATATGTCTATGTTGTATATGTCTATGTTGCATATGTCTATGTTGTATATGTCTATGTTGTATATGTCTATGTTGTATATGTCTATGCTGTATATGTCTATGTTGTATATGTCTATGTTGTATATGTCTATGTTGCATATGTCTATGTTGTATATGTCTATGTTGTATATGTCTATGTTGTATATATGTTTATGTCTATGTTGTATATATGTTGTATATGTCTATGTTGTATATGTCTATGTTGTATATGTCTATGTTGTATATATGTTTGTCTATGTTGTATATGTCTATGTTGTATATGTCTATGTTGTATATATGTTTATGTCTATGCTGTATATGTCTATGTTGCATATGTCTATGTTGTATATGTCTATGTTGCATATGTCTATGTTGTATATATGTTTATGTCTATGCTGTATATGTCTATGTTGCATATGTCTATGTTGTATATGTCTATGTTGTATATGTCTATGTTGTATATGTCTATGTTGTATATGTCTATGTTGTATATATGTTTATGTCTATGTTGTATATATGTTGTATATGTCTATGTTGTATATGTCTATGCTGTATATGTCTATGTTGTATATGTCTATGTTGTATATATGTTTATGTCTATGTTGTATATATGTTGTATATGTCTATGTTGTATATGTCTATGTTGTATATGTCTATGTTGTATATATGTTCTATATGTCTATGTTGTATATATGTTGTATATGTCTATGTTGCATATGTCTATGTTGCATATGTCTATGTTGCATATGCCTATGTTGTATATGTCTATGTTGTATATGTCTATGTTGTATATGTCTATGTTGTATATGTCTATGTTGCACATGTCTATGTTGCATATGTCTATGTTGTATATGTCTATGCTGCATATGTCTATGTTGTATATATGTTGTATATGTCTATGTTGCATATGTCTATGTTGTATATATGTTGTATATGTCTATGTTGCATATGTCTATGTTGTATATATGTTGTATATGTCTATGCTGCATATGTCTATGTTGTATATATGTTGTATATGTCTATGTTGTATATATCTATGTTGTCTATGCTGCATATGTCTATGTTGCATATGTCTATGTTGTATATATGTTGTATATGTCTATGTTGTCTATGTTGTATATATGTTGTATATGTCTATGTTGTATATGTCTATGTTGTATATGTCTATGTTGTATATGTCTATGTTTCATCAGAGACATGGATGTAACATAGATTACCTCTGTGTTACTGATGTCATATATATTTAAGTAAGAGTAAGCGTTATTACGAACCACGAAACTGACGAGAGTATATATAGTGCCAGCGTATATAATATATTGTTGTTGTTGTTAACCCAAGCACTGCAAATCATCTATATATATTTGTATGACATATATGTTTTAATCCTATTCTTAATGTGTGTATATATGTGTATTGTAGAACCAGAGCGTTCGAAAGCCTTATTGTCTACAAGGAGATTCAATAGGTTGATGAAACGTATAGGGTGTTGTCATTCTACTGATCCCCCAGAATCCGAACCCTACAACAGTTTGTGACAATGGTGTGATTTCCGAGATAATTATCTAAACAAAAATGTAAGCCAGAAAATTACAACAATAATGCAAATACATTCATTTAAATAGAAACCTACATATAAAATATAATGGCGGCATAATTGACATCCTTTGGCGGAATTTCCGACAGGTGCAATGGGCAATCCACATGCTGTGGTATGCACAATACCCAGTAAAACTAAAAACGTGAGACAATAAAGACAAATTGGGGACTATTTTAGGCAATTAGCGTCAATTAACGATGAGATTTGCACACAGGGGACAATATGTCTGTGACCTCACTATAAAGAACTCGTAACTGGACATCGCGCGCCGATAATCACCTACATTTGTTTTTACAACAATGACTCAAACGGAAATTGGGGCATAAATGTGCGAACATTGACTGATTGGCACGTATGGATGATTGGTTTAAGCATATTTTATTGCCTCTTCATTATACATAATCAGCAGACGACACATTAGTCTCTTGATTTATTTACGTTTTGAATTGTTATTAAATCAATATAAGACTACGACAATTAACGTACATGTCTGCTAGGCCCCATTGCATTGGCAGGAAAGATAGGACGCAGCCAGATAAAACACGGGAATACATCTTGAGCAAAGTCAATGTTTCCCTAGGCTTACACAGTGCATAGGTGGGGACATTTCACAGCATATTGATCGTATACCTGTGTATTCCGGATTATAACAGGCAATATTGCAATACTTATCATCAAGTTTTATTGAGAATTTAGGTACATGAGGGTGGGCATTTTCGGGCACAAGGGCGGCCCGCCCTACCCCTTTTTGGGCCTCCTATTCCTGCTTAGGGGAAACACTAGTACAAGAGGCTAAACTAAATGTTTAACCTATGACCTTGACATTCAAGGTACAGCTATGGGAAGCATGTGCTTTTGAATGTTGCCATGTTAAGGAGAACATTTGGTGTGACCATGATGCTAAACATGACCTACATAACATGCACAAGTTCTACATTTAAAATCCCTAAATAATAAGCAGGGATGTAAGTATATCAATCGATTCAGGGGTGAGAGGCTCGGAGTTTATGCCCCACTGTAACCGTTATGATTGTGCCCTTGGACAAGGCATTGAAATTCCACATGTCCCTTATCTCTCCATCTTGCTGATGGATTTATTCAGGAATGAGGCCTTGAGAGTGATTAAATTAATGTTGTAAAAATTTGTTTCGCAATCGAGCTAAACAAATTTGTATGAACTATATACAACTAGAACACAAAACTCTACCGTCAACATTCACTTTCCGAATGTACATGTAATTGCTAAAATAGCAATCGTTAGCGTCCGTACCTTGCAGACACTACCATCTGTTCTTGTCAGTCTATAAATAGCAATTGTTAGCGTCCGTACCTTGCAGACACTACCATCTGTTCTTGTCAGTCTACAGTCTATAAATAGCAATTGTTAGCGTCCGTACCTTGCAGACACTACCATCTGTTCTTGTCAGTCTACAGTCTATAAATAGCAATCGTTAGCGTCCGTACCTGGCAGACACTACCATCTCTTCTTGTCAATCTACAGTCTATAAATAGCAATTGTTAGCGTCCGTACCTTGCAGACACTACCATCTGTTCTTGTCAGTCTACAGTCTATAAATAGCAATTGTTAGCGTCCGTACCTTGCAGACACTACCATCTGTTCTTGTCAGTCTACAGTCTATAAATAGCAATCGTTAGCGTCCGTACCTTGCAGACACTACCATCTGTTCTTGTCAGTCTACAGTCTATAAATAGCAATTGTTAGCGTCCGTACCTTGCAGACACTACCATCTGTTCTTGTCAGTCTACAGTCTATAAATAGCAATTGTTAGCGTCCGTACCTTGCAGACACTACCATCTGTTCTTGTCAGTCTACAGTCTATAAATAGCAATTGTTAGCGTCCGTACCTTGCAGACACTACCATCTGTTCTTGTCAGTCTACAGTCTATAAATAGCAATTGTTAGCGTCCGTACCTTGCAGACACTACCATCTGTTCTTGTCAGTCTACAGTCTATAAATAGCAATCGTTAGCGTCCGTACCTTGCAGACACTAACATCTGTTCTTGTCAGTCTACAGTCTATAAATAGCAATTGTTAGCATCCGTACCTTGCAGACACTACCATCTGTTCTTGTCAATCTACAGTCTATAAATAGCAATTGTTAGCGTCCTTACCTTGCAGACACTACCATCTGTTCTTGTCAGTCTACAGTCTATAAATAGCAATTGTTAGCGTCCGTACCTTGCAGACACTACCATCTGTTCTTGTCAGTCTACAGTCTATAAATAGCAATTGTTAGCGTCCGTACCTTGCAGACACTACCATCTGTTCTTGTCAATCTACAGTCTATAAATAGCAATCGTTAGCGTCCGTACCTTGCAGACACTACCATCTGTTCTTGTCAGTCTACAGTCTATAAATAGCAATCGTTAGCGTCCGTACCTTGCAGACACTACCATCTGTTCTTGTCAGTCTATAAATAGCAATTGTTAGCGTCCGTACCTTGCAGACACTACCATCTGTTCTTGTCAGTCTACAGTCTATAAATAGCAATTGTTAGCGTCCGTACCTTGCAGACACTACCATCTGTTCTTGTCAGTCTACAGTCTATAAATAGCAATTGTTAGCGTCCGTACCTTGCAGACACTACCATCTGTTCTTGTCAGTCTACAGTCTATAAATAGCAATCGTTAGCGTCCGTACCTTGCAGACACTAACATCTGTTCTTGTCAGTCTACAGTCTATAAATAGCAATTGTTAGCATCCGTACCTTGCAGACACTACCATCTGTTCTTGTCAATCTACAGTCTATAAATAGCAATTGTTAGCGTCCTTACCTTGCAGACACTACCATCTGTTCTTGTCAGTCTACAGTCTATAAATAGCAATTGTTAGCGTCCGTACCTTGCAGACACTACCATCTGTTCTTGTCAGTCTACAGTCTATAAATAGCAATTATTAGCGTCCGTACCTTGCAGACACTACCATCTGTTCTTGTCAGTCTACAGTCTATAAATAGCAATTGTTAGCGTCCGTACCTTGCAGACACTACCATCTGTTCTTGTCAATCTACAGTCTATAAATAGCAATCGTTAGCGTCAGTACCTTGCAGACACTACCATCTGTTCTTGTCAATCTACAGTCTATAAATAGCAATCGTTAGCGTCCGTACCTTGCAGACACTACCATCTGTTCTTGTCAGTCTACAGTCTATACATAGCAATTGTTAGCGTCCGTACCTTGCAGACACTACCATCTGTTCTTGTCAATCTACAGTCTATAAATAGCAATCGTTAGCGTCCGTACCTTGCAGACACTAACATCTGTTCTTGTCAGTCTATAAATAGCAATTGTTAGCGTCCGTACCTTGCAGACACTACCATCTGTTCTTGTCAGTCTACCGTCTATAAATAGCAATTATTAGCGTCCGTACCTTGCAGACACTACCATCTGTTCTTGTCAGTCTACAGTCTATAAATAGCAATTGTTAGCGTCCGTACCTTGCAGACACTACCATCTGTTCTTGTCAATCTACAGTCTATAAATAGCAATCGTTAGCGTCAGTACCTTGCAGACACTACCATCTGTTCTTGTCAGTCTACAGTCTATAAATAGCAATCGTTAGCGTCCGTACCTTGCAGACACTACCATCTGTTCTTGTCAGTCTAGTCTATACATAGCAATTGTTAGCGTCCGTACCTTGCAGACACTACCATCTGTTCTTGTCAATCTACAGTCTATAAATAGCAATCGTTAGCGTCCGTACCTGGCAGACACTACCATCTCTTCTTGTCAATCTACAGTCTATAAATAGCAATCGTTAGCGTCCGTACCTTGCAGACACTACCATCTGTTCTTGTCAATCTACAGTCTATAAATAGCAATCGTTAGCGTCCGTACCTTGCAGACACTAACATCTGTTCTTGTCAGTCTATAAATAGCAATTGTTAGCGTCCGTACCTTGCAGACACTACCATCTGTTCTTGTCAGTCTACCGTCTATAAATAGCAATTATTAGCGTCCGTACCTTGCAGACACTACCATCTGTTCTTGTCAATCTACAGTCTATAAATAGCAATCGTTAGCGTCAGTACCTTGCAGACACTACCATCTGTTCTTGTCAGTCTACAAACTATAAATAGCAATCGTTAGCGTCCGTACCTTGCAGACACTACCATCTGTTCTTGTCAGTCTACAGTCTATACATAGCAATTGTTAGCGTCCGTACCTTGCAGACACTACCATCTCTTCTTGTCAATCTATAAATAGCAATCGTTAGCGTCAGTACCTTGCAGACACTACCATCTCTTCTTGTCAATCTACAGTCTATAAATAGCAATCGTTAGCGTCCGTACCTTGCAGACACTACCATCTGTTCTTGTCAATCTACAGTCTATAAATAGCAATCGTTAGCGTCCGTACCTGGCAGACACTACCATCTCTTCTTGTCAATCTACAGTCTATAAATAGCAATCGTTAGCGTCCGTACCTGGCAGACACTACCATCTCTTCTTGTCAATCTACAGTCTATAAATAGCAATTGTTAGCGTCCGTACCTTGCAGACACTACCATCTGTTCTTGTCAATCTACAGTCTATAAATAGCAATCGTTAGCGTCCGTACCTTGTAGATACTACCATCTGTTCTTGTCAGTCTACAGTCTATAAATAGCAATCGTTAGCGTCCGTACCTTGCAGACACTACCATCTGTTCTTGTCAGTCTACCGTCTATAAATAGCAATTATTAGCGTCCGTACCTTGCAGACACTACCATCTGTTCTTGTTAGTCTACAGTCTATAAATAGCAATTGTTAGCGTCCGTACCTTGCAGACACTACCATCTGTTCTTGTCAATCTACAGTCTATAAATAGCAATCGTTAGCGTCCGTACCTTGCAGACACTACCATCTGTTCTTGTCATTAAATCTACAGTCTATAAATAGCAATCGTTAGCGTCCGTACCTTGCAGACACTACCATCTGTTCTTGTCAGTCTACAGTCTATACATAGCAATTGTTAGCGTCCGTACCTTGCAGACACTACCATCTGTTCTTGTCAATCTACAGTCTATAAATAGCAATTGTTAGCGTCCGTACCTTGCAGACACTACCATCTGTTCTTGTCAATCTACAGTCTATAAATAGCAATTGTTAGCGTCCGTACCTTGCAGACACTACCATCTGTTCTTGTCAATCTACAGTCTATAAATAGCAATTGTTTTACCTTGCAGACACTACCATCTGTTCTTGTCCGTCTACAGTCTATAAATAGCAATTGTTAGCGCCCGTACCTTGCAGACACTACCATCTGTTCTTGTCAGTCTACAGTCTATAAATAGCAATTGTTAGCGTCCGTACGTTGCAGACACTACCATCTGTTCTTGTCAGTCTACAGTCTATAAATAGCAATTGTTAGCGCCCGTACCTTGCAGACACTACCATCTGTTCTTGTCAGTCTACAGTCTATAAATAGCAATCGTTAGCGTCCGTACCTTGCAGACACTACCATCTCTTCTTGTCAATCTACAGTCTATAAATAGCAATTGTTAGCGTCCGTACCTTGCAGACACTACCATCTGTTCTTGTCAGTCTATAAATAGCAATTGTTAGCGTCCGTACCTTGCAGACACTACCATCTGTTCTTGTCAATCTACAGTCTATAAATAGCAATCGTTAGCGTCCGTACCTGGCAGACACTACCATCTCTTCTTGTCAATCTACAGTCTATAAATAGCAATTGTTAGCGTCCGTACCTTGCAGACACTACAATCTGTTCTTGTCAGTCTATAAATAGCAATTGTTAGCGTCCGTACCTTGCAGACACTACCATCTGTTCTTGTCAATCTACAGTCTATAAATAGCAATCGTTAGCGTCCGTACCTTGTAGATACTACCATCTGTTCTTGTCAGTCTACAGTCTATAAATAGCAATCGTTAGCGTCCGTACCTTGCAGACACTACCATCTGTTCTTGTCAGTCTACAGTCTATAAATAGCAATTGTTAGCGTCCGTACCTTGCAGACACTACCATCTGTTCTTGTCAATCTACAGTCTATAAATAGCAATTGTTTTACCTTGCAGACACTACCATCTGTTCTTGTCCGTCTACAGTCTATAAATAGCAATTGTTAGCGCCCGTACCTTGCAGACACTACCATCTGTTCTTGTCAGTCTACAGTCTATAAATAGCAATTGTTAGCGTCCGTACGTTGCAGACACTACCATCTGTGCTTGTCAGTCTACAGTCTATAAATAGCAATTGTTAGCGCCCGTACCTTGCAGACACTACAATCTGTTCTTGTCAGTCTACAGTCTATAAATAGCAATTGTTAGCGTCCGTACCTTGTAGACACTACCAGCCATAGCAATTTAAAGGATATTTCATTCATTCAAAATTATCAACAAACCATGAACGGTTCACAAAGATTACAGATAACCGATTTAAATATTACCGATGAAATGATTGGCTGATGACCACTTCAGCCAATCAGAAATGTTGTAAAAGCGGACCGACTAGGAATCTGACCGGGTTAAAACTCGAAACGATATCACTCCGGGACTGGCAAGAAACCAAAACGTGAAATTCCAGGGAAACCCGGAAAACTTACATCCCTGTAGAAGTAAATGGTGCAGAAAGTAAATTGTTCCAAGTCTCGGAAAAATCCTTTTGTACAATGAATAAATTGTTGCTGAATTGGGATTTTTGGACACAAACATAATTTATGAGTTTTTATTACATAACTTTGATTGTATTCAGTGTAATACAGCCATCACATATTGTCTTATATCAGTGTAATACAGGCATCACATATGTTCTTATATCAGTGTAATACAGCCATCACATATGTTCTTATATCAGTGTAATACAGCCATCACATATGTTCTTATATCAGTGTAATACAGCCATCACATATTGTCTTATATCAGTGTAATACAGGCATCACATATGTTCTTATATCAGTGTAATACAGCCATCACATATGTTCTTATATCAGTGTAATACAGCCATCACATATGTTCTTATATCAGTGTAATACAGCCATCACATATTGTCTTATATCAGTGTAATACAGGCATCACATATGTTCTTATATCAGTGTAATACAGCCATCACATATGTTCTTATATCAGTGTAATACAGCCATCACATATGTTCTTATATCAGTGTAATACAGGCATCACATATGTTCTTATATCAGTGTAATACAGCCATCACATATTGTCTTATATCAGTGTAATACAGGCATCACATATGTTCTTATATCAGTGTAATACAGCCATCACATATGTTCTTATATCAGTGTAATACAGCCATCACATATTGTCTTATATCAGTGTAATACAGGCATCACATATGTTCTTATATCAGTGTAATACAGCCATCACATATGTTCTTATATCAGTGTAATACAGGCATCACATATGTTCTTATATCAGTGTAATACAGGCATCACATATGTTCTTATATCAGTGTAATACAGCCATCACATATTGTCTTATATCAGTGTAATACAGGCATCACATATGTTCTTATATCAGTGTAATACAGCCATCACATATGTTCTTATATCAGTGTAATACAGCCATCACATATTGTCTTATATCAGTGTAATACAGGCATCACATATGTTCTTATATCAGTGTAATACAGCCATCACATATGTTCTTATATCAGTGTAATACAGCCATCACATATTGTCTTATATCAGTGTAATACAGCCATCACATATGTTCTTATATCAGTGTAATACAGCCATCACATATGTTCTTATATCAGTGTAATACAGGCATCACATATGTTCTTATATCAGTGTAATACAGCCATCACATATGTTCTTATATCAGTGTAATACAGCCATCACATATTGTCTTATATCAGTGTAATACAGCCATCACATATGTTCTTATATCAGTGTAATACAGCCATCACATATGTTCTTATATCAGTGTAATACAGGCATCACATATGTTCTTATATCAGTGTAATACAGCCATCACATATTGTCTTATATCAGTGTAATACAGGCATCACATATTTTCTTATATCAGTGTAATACAGGCATCACATATGTTCTTATATCAGTGTAATACAGCCATCACATATGTTCTTATATCAGTGTAATACAGCCATCACATATGTTCTTATATCAGTGTAATACAGCCATCACATATGTTCTTATATCAGTGTAATACAGCCATCACATATTGTCTTATATCAGTGTAATACAGGCATCACATATGTTCTTATATCAGTGTAATACAGCCATCACATATGTTCTTATATCAGTGTAATACAGCCATCACATATGTTCTTATATCAGTGTAATACAGCCATCACATATGTTCTTATATCAGTGTAATACAGGCATCACATATGTTCTTATATCAGTGTAATACAGCCATCAATATGTTCTTATATCAGTGTAATACAGCCATCACATATGTTCTTATATCAGTGTAATACAGCCATCACATATTGTCTTATATCAGTGTAATACAGGCATCACATATGTTCTTATATCAGTGTAATACAGGCATCACATATGTTCTTATCAGTGTAATACAGCCATCACAATTGTCTTATACCTTGCAATTTATATAATAACTGTATATCTTTACAACTAACAATGTGTTTAACCTTGCAATTTCTATAATAACTGTATTCTCTACAACTATTAAAGTGCTTAACCTTGCAATTTCTATAATAACTGTATTCTCTACAACTATTAAGGTGATTAACCTTGCAATTTCTATAATAAATGTATTCTCTACAACTATTAAGGTGTTTAACCTTGCAATTTCTATAATAACTGTATTCTCTACAACTATTAAGGTGCTTAACCTTGCAATTTCTATAATAACTGAATTCTCTACAACTATTAAAGTGTTTAACCTTGCAATTTCTATAATAACTGTATTCTCTACAACTATTAAGGTGCTTAACCTTGCAATTTCTATAATAACTGTATTCTCTACAACTATTAAGGTGCATAACCTTGCAATTTCTATAATAACTGTATTCTCTACAACTATTAAAGGGTTTAACCTTGCAATTTCTATAATAACTGTATTCTCTACAACTATTAAATTGCTTAACCTTGCAATTTCTATAATAACTGTATTCTTTACAACTATTAAGGTGTTTAACCTTGCAATTTCTATAATAACTGTATTCTCTACAACTATTAAGGTGCTTAACCTTGCAATTTCTATAATAACTGAATTATTTACAACTATTAAGGTGCTTAACCTTGCAATTTCTATAATAACTGTATTCTCTACAACTATTAAAGGGTTTAACCTTGCAATTTCTATAATAATTGTATTCTCTACAACTATTAAGGTGCTTAACCTTGCAATTTCTATAATAACTGAATTCTCTACAACTAGTAAGGTGTTTAACCTTGCAATTTCTATAATAACTGAATTCTCTACAACTATTAAAGTGTTTAACCTTGAAATTTCTATAATAACTGAATTCTTTACAACTATTAAGGTGCTTTACCTTGCAATTTATATAATAACTGTATTCTCTACAACTAGTAAGGTGTTTAACCTTGCAATTTTTATAATAACTGTATTCTCCACAACTATTAAGGTGCTTAACCTTGCAATTTCTATAATAACTGTATTCTCTAAAACTATTAAGGTGCTTAACCTTGCAATTTATATAATAACTGTATTCTCTACAACTATTAAGGTGTTTAACCTTGCAATTTCTATAATAACTATTCTCTACAACTATTAAGGTGCTTAACCTTGCAATTTCTATAATAACTGTATTCTCTACAACTATTAAGGTGCTTAACCTTGCAATTTCTATAATAAATGTATTCTCTACAACTATTAAGGTGTTTAACCTTGCAATTTCTATAATAACTGTATTCTTTACAACTATTAATGTGGTTTAACCTGCAATTTCGATAATAACTGAAAATGCTCTACACATGTAAAGTGTTTAACTTGCCATTTCGATAATAACTGTATTCTCTCAAATATTACGGTGTTTAACATTTGCACTTTCGTAATAACCTGTATTTTCTACCCTATTAGGTGCTTAACTGCAATTTCTATATAACTGTATTCTTACAACTATTAAGGTGTTTAACCTTGCAATTTCAATAATAACTGAATTCTCTACAACTATTAAAGTGTTTAACCTTGCAATTTCTATAATAACTGAATTCTCCAAAACTATTAAGGTGTTTAACCTTGCAATTTCTATAATAACTGTATTCTCTACAACTATTAAGGCTTAACCTTGCAATTTCTATAATAACTGAATTATTTACAACTATTAAGGTGCTTAACCTTGCAATTTCTATAATAACTGTATTCTCTACAACTAGTAAGGTGTTTAACCTTGCAATTTCTATAATATCTGTATTCTTTACAACTATTAAGGTGCTTAACCTTGCAATTTCTATAATAACTGTATTCTCTACAACTATTAAAGGGTTTAACCTTGCAATTTCTATAATAACTGTATTCTCTACAACTATTAAGGTGCTTAACCTTGCAATTTCTATAATAACTGTATTCTCTACAACTATTAAGGTGCTTAACCTTGCAATTTCTATAATAACTGAATTATTTACAACTATTAAGGTGCTTAACCTTGCAATTTCTATAATAACTGTATTCTCTACAACTAGTAAGGTGTTTAACCTTGCAATTTCTATAATATCTGTATTCTTTACAACTATTAAGGTGCTTAACCTTGCAATTTCTATAATAACTGTATTCTTTACAACTATTAAGGTGCTTAACCTTGCAATTTCTATAATAACTGTATTCTCTACAACTATTAAAGGGTTTAACCTTGCAATTTCTATAATAACTGTATTCTCTACAACTATTAAGGTGCTTAACCTTGCAATTTCTATAATAACTGTATTCTCTACAACTATTAAGGTGCTTAACCTTGCAATTTCTATAATAACTGTATTCTTTACAACTATTAAGGTGTTTAACCTTGCAATTTCTATAATAACTGAATTCTCTACAACTATTAAAGTGCTTAACCTTGAAATTTCTATAATAACTGAATT
>CM026392.1:1540647-1546412 GCA_014843695.1 Archivesica marissinica | reverse complement strand
TACAACTATTAAGGTGTTTAACCTTGCAATTTCTATAATAACTGTATTCTCTACAACTATTAATGTGTTTAACCTTGCAATTTCTATAATAACTGAATTCTTTACAACTATTAAGGTGCTTAACCTTGCAATTTCTATAATAACTGAATTTTTACAACTATTAAGGTTTTAACCTTGCAATTTTATACCTGTATTCTCTACAACTATTAAGGTGCTTAACCTTGCATTTCTATAATAACTGTATTCTTTACAACTATTAGGGTTTAACCTTGCAATTTCTATAATAACTGTATTCTCTACAACTATTAAGGTGTTTAACCTTGCAATTTCTATAATAACTGTATTCTCTAAACTAGTAATGGTTAACCTTGCAATTCTATAATAACTGTATTCTCTACAACTATAAGGTGCTTAACCTTGCAATTTCTATAATAACTGTATTCTTTACAACTATTAAGGTGCTTAACCTTGCAATTTCTATAATAACTGTATTCTCTACAACTATTAAGGTGCTTAACCTTGCAATTTCTATAATAACTGTATTCTTTACATCTATTAAGGTGCTTAACCTTGCAATTTCTATAATACCTGTATTCTCTACAACTATTAAGGTGCTTAACCTTGCAATTTCTATAATAACTGTATTCTCTACAACTATTAAAGGGTTTAACCTTGCAATTTCTATAATAACTGTATTCTCTACAACTATTACGGTGTTTAACCTTGCAATTTCTATAATAACTGAATTCTCTACAACTATTAAAGGGTTTAACCTTGCAATTTCTATAATAACTGAATTCTTTACAACTATTAAGGTGCTTAACTTTGCAATTTCTATAATAACTGTATTCTCTACAACTATTAAGGTGTTTAACCTTGCAATTTCTATAATAACTGTATTCTCTACAACTATTAAGGTGTTTAACCTTGCAATTTCTATAATAACTGTATTCTTTACAACTATTAAGGTGCTTAACCTTGCAATTTCTATAATAACTGTATTCTCTACAACTATTAAAGGGTTTAACCTTGCAATTTCTATAATAACTGTATTCTCTACAACTATTAAAGGGTTTAACCTTGCAATTTCTATAATAACTGTATTCTCTACAACTATTAAAGTGTTTAACCTTGCAATTTCTATAATAACTGTATTCTCTACAACTATTAAAGGGTTTAACCTTGCAATTTCTATAATAACTGTATTCTCTACAACTATTAAAGTGTTTAACCTTGCAATTTCTATAATAACTGTATTCTCTACAACTATTAAAGGGTTTAACCTTGCAATTTCTATAATAACTGTATTCTCTACAACTATTAAGGTGTTTAACCTTGTAATTTCTATAATAACTGAATTCTCTACAACTATTAAAGTGCTTAACCTTGCAATTTCTATAATAACTGAATTCTTTACAACTATTAAGGTGCTTAACCTTGCAATTTCTATAATAACTGTATTCTCTACAACTATTAAAGGGTTTAACCTTGCAATTTCTATAATAACTGTATTCTCTACAACTATTAAAGGGTTTAACCTTGCAATTTCTATAATAACTGTATTCTCTACAACTATTAAAGTGTTTAACCTTGCAATTTCTATAATAACTGTATTCTTTACAACTATTAAGGTGCTTAACCTTGCAATTTCTATAATAACTGTATTCTCTACAACTATTAAGGTGTTTAACCTTGCAATTTCTATAATAACTGTATTCTCTACAACTATTAAGGTGCTTAACCTTGCAATTTCTATAATAACTGTATTCTTTACAACTATTAAGGTGCTTAACCTTGCAATTTCTATAATAACTGTATTCTCTACAACTATTAAGGTGCTTAACCTTGCAATTTCTATAATAACTGT
Source organism: Archivesica marissinica (assembly GCA_014843695.1). Classification (NCBI taxonomy): domain Eukaryota; kingdom Metazoa; phylum Mollusca; class Bivalvia; order Venerida; family Vesicomyidae; genus Archivesica; species Archivesica marissinica. The sequence goes on along the minus strand of CM026392.1, from coordinate 1,544,545 downwards.
ATTCTCTACAACTATTAAAGGGTTTAACCTTGCAATTTCTATAATAACTGTATTCTCTACAACTATTAAGGTGTTTAACCTTGCAATTTCTATAATAACTGTATTCTCTACAACTATTAAGGTGTTTAACCTTGCAATTTCTATAATAACTGTATTCTCTACAACTATTAAAGGGTTTAACCTTGCAATTTCTATAATAACTGTATTCTCTACAACTATTAAAGGGTTTAACCTTGCAATTTCTATAATAACTGTATTCTCTACAACTATTAAAGTGTTTAACCTTGCAATTTCTATAATAACTGTATTCTCTACAACTATTAAAGGGTTTAACCTTGCAATTTCTATATTAACTGAATTCTCTACAACTATTAAGGTGTTTAACCTTGCAATTTCTATAATAACTGTATTCTTTACAACTATTAAGGTGCTTAACCTTGCAATTTCTATAATAACTGTATTCTCTACAACTATTAAAGGGTTTAACCTTGCAATTTCTATAATAACTGTATTCTCTACAACTATTAAAGGGTTTCACCTTGCAATTTCTATAATAACTGAATTCTCTACAACTATTATAACACTTACTGGAAGATTACCCTCAGCTGCCAGTTTGATTTGCTGCTGGAAGATGGTACAGAGCTGTGTGTTGTGGAGGTTGAGATGTTTGACCGTGTCCTGGAGTTTCACACACTCTTCCCGTAACATCTTCTGTGCAAGTAAGGCTTGAACAACCTACAATTTACTAATTATTGTTTACAGAAAATTTATAATTTAGTGATATAGGCAAAATCCATGTTAATATAGGAATTCTAATCTAATTTACTCCCCCACCAAATGCATTGCCTCGGTGGCATAAAATAAGGAATATACGGTATATTATCATAGTACACTACAAACTATAAAACTGAATCTACTAATATCTACTGGTATGTATTTATTCTGTTATCTAAGTTTATCAAACTAATACTACGAAATACCTATAGTCCCCTCAAACTCGGTTAACTAGAACACCCCCATTTGCTCGAACATGTTGTCTGGCAATAATCTCTATATAATGCATATTTTTCTACCTTCGATGATTCGAACATGGATGACTGGAACTCTCGAACCAGATCACTGATTGGCTACTTCATCTAGGATGTGCTCACCTGATTGGCTACTTCATCTAGGATGTGCTCACCTGATTGGCTATTTCATCTAGGGTGTGCTCACCTGATTGGCTACTTCATCTAGGGTGTGCTCACCTGATTGGCTACTTCATCTAGGATGTGTTCACCTGATTGGCTATTTCATCTAGGAGGTGCTTACCCGATTGGCTACTTCATCGAGGATGTGCTTACCTGATTGGCTATTTCATCTAAGATGTGCTCACCTGATTGGCTACTTCATCTAGGATATGCTTACCTGCTACTTCATCTAGGATGTGCTCACCTGATTGGCTATTTCATCTAGGATGTGCTCACCTGGTTGGCTATTTCATCTAGGATGTGCTCACCTGATTGGCTACTTCATCTAGGATGTGCTTACCTGATTGGCTATTTCATCTAAGATGTGCTTACCCGATTGGCTACTTCATCTAGGATGTGCTCACCTGATTGGCTACTTCATCTAGGATGTGCTTACCTGATTGGCTATTTCATCTAAGATGTGCTTACCTGATTGGCTACTTCATCTAGGATGTGCTTACCTGATTGGCTACTTCATCTAGGATGTGCTTACCTGATTGGCTATTTCATCTAAGATGTGCTTACCTGATTGGCTATTTCATCTAAGATGTGCTTACCTGATTGGCTATTTCATCTAAGATATGCTTACCTGATTGGCTATTTCATCTAAGATGTGCTTACCTGATTGGCTATTTCATCTAAGATGTGCTTACCTGATTGGCTACTTCATCTAAGATGTGCTTACCTGATTGGCTATTTCATCTAAGATGTGCTTACCTGATTGGCTATTTCATCTAAGATGTGCTTACCTGATTGGCTATTTCATCTAAGATGTGCTTACCTGATTGGCTACTTCATCTAAGAATTGCTTACCTGATTGGCTATTTCATCTAAGATGTGCTTACCTGATTGGCTACTTCATCTAAGATGTGCTTACCTGATTGGCTATTTCATCTAAGATGTGCTTACCTGATTGGCTACTTCATCTAGGATGTGCTCACCTGATTGGCTACTTCATCTAGGATATGCTTACCTGCTACTTCATCTAGGATGTGCTCACCTGATTGGCTATTTCATCTAGGATGTGCTCACCTGGTTGGCTATTTCATCTAGGATGTGCTCACCTGATTGGCTACTTCATCTAGGATGTGCTTACCTGATTGGTTACTTCATCTAGGATGTGCTTACCTGATTGGCTATTTCATCTAAGATGTGCTTACCTGATTGGCTACTTCATCTAGGATGTGCTCACCTGATTGGCTACTTCATCTAGGATGTGCTTACCTGATTGGCTATTTCATCTAAGATGTGCTTACCTGATTGGCTACTTCATCTAGGATGTGCTTACCTGATTGGCTACTTCATCTAGGATGTGCTTACCTGATTGGCTATTTCATCTAAGATGTGCTTACCTGATTGGCTACTTCATCTAGGATGTGCTCACCTGATTGGCTACTTCATCTAGGATATGCTTACCTGCTACTTCATCTAGGATGTGCTCACCTGATTGGCTATTTCATCTAGGATGTGCTCACCTGGTTGGCTATTTCATCTAGGATGTGCTCACCTGATTGGCTACTTCATCTAGGATGTGCTTACCTGATTGGTTACTTCATCTAGGATGTGCTTACCTGATTGGCTATTTCATCTAAGATGTGCTTACCTGATTGGCTACTTCATCTAGGATGTGCTCACCTGATTGGCTACTTCATCTAGGATGTGCTTACCTGATTGGCTATTTCATCTAAGATGTGCTTACCTGATTGGCTACTTCATCTAGGATGTGCTTACCTGATTGGCTACTTCATCTAGGATGTGCTTACCTGATTGGCTATTTCATCTAAGATGTGCTTACCTGATTGGCTATTTCATCTAAGATGTGCTTACCTGATTGGCTATTTCATCTAAGATATGCTTACCTGATTGGCTATTTCATCTAAGATGTGCTTACCTGATTGGCTATTTCATCTAAGATGTGCTTACCTGATTGGCTACTTCATCTAAGATGTGCTTACCTGATTGGCTATTTCATCTAAGATGTGCTTACCTGATTGGCTATTTCATCTAAGATGTGCTTACCTGATTGGCTATTTCATCTAAGATGTGCTTACCTGATTGGCTACTTCATCTAAGAATTGCTTACCTGATTGGCTATTTCATCTAAGATGTGCTTACCTGATTGGCTACTTCATCTAAGATGTGCTTACCTGATTGGCTATTTCATCTAAGATGTGCTTACCTGATTGGCTACTTCATCTAAGATGTGCTTACCTGATTGGCTATTTCATCTAAGATGTGCTTACCTGATTGGCTACTTCATCTAAGATGTGCTTACCTGATTGGCTATTTCATCTAAGATGTGCTTACCTGATTGGCTATTTCATCTAAGATGTGCTTACCTGATTGGCTATTTCATCTAAGATGTGCTTACCTGATTGGCTACTTCATCTAAGAATTGCTTACCTGATTGGCTATTTCATCTAAGATGTGCTTACCTGATTGGCTACTTCATCTAAGATGTGCTTACCTGATTGGCTATTTCATCTAAGATGTGCTTACCTGATTGGCTACTTCATCTAAGATGTGCTTACCTGATTGGCTATTTCATCTAAGATGTGCTTACCTGATTGGCTATTTCATCTAAGATGTGCTTACCTGATTGGCTATTTCATCTAAGATGTGCTTACCTGATTGGCTACTTCATCTAAGAATTGCTTACCTGATTGGCT
>CM026392.1:1525647-1535647 GCA_014843695.1 Archivesica marissinica | reverse complement strand
GCTGATTGACAGAACTGGCAGTTGGCTGATTGACAGAGCTGGCTGTCTGCTGACTGACAGAACTGGCTGATTGACAGAGCTGGCTGTTGGCTGATTGACAGAACTGGCTGTTGGCTGATTGACATAGCTGGCTGTTGGCTGATTGGCATAGCTGGCTGTTGGCTGATTAACAGAGCTGGCTGTAAAGGTCTGATTGACATAGCTGGCTGTTGGCTGATTAACAGAGCTGGCTGCAAAGGTCTGATTGACAGAGCTGGCTGCAAAGGTCTGATTAACAGAGCTGGCTGCAAAGGTCTGATTGACAGAGCTGGCGGCAAAGGTCTGATTAACAGAGCTGGCTGCAAAGGTCTGATTAACAGAGCTGGCTGCAAAGGTCTGATTGACTGTATAATTATTATGTTGTCTGCATAAAATGGCAACCCTAGATTACCTACCTGGCATTCCAATGTTTTGACTTGATTGAGTAGCATTATATTCTCCCTCTCTAGGTCTGTGATATGGCCCTTAAACTTCTCAATACTAGTCTGCAAACAAAAATAAATCCTCAATTCTCAATATTATAGCTAGGAGTTTAATAGGGGTCTGTAGAACCAGTGTGGACCAAATAAATTCATTAAAAAATAATCAAACAATGAGTAATTCAATACATAAACCACGGGTAATTCAATACATAAACCACAAGTAATTCAATACATAAACCACAAGTAATTCAATACATAAACCACGGGTAATTCAATACATAAACCACAAGTAATTCAATACATAAACCACAAGTAATTCAATACATAAACCACAAGTAATTCAATACATAAACCATGAGTAATTCAATACATAAACCATGGGTAATTCAATACATAAACCACGAGTAATTCAATACATAAACCACGAGTAATTCAATACATAAACCACAAGTTATTCAATACATAAACCGTAAGTAATTCAATACATAAACCACAAGTAATTCAATACATAAACCACAAATAATTCAATACATAAACCACAAGTAATTCAATACATAAACCACGGGTAATTCAATACATAAACCACAAGTAATTCAATACATAAACCACAAGTAATTCAATACATAAACCACGGGTAATTCAATACATAAACCACAAGTAATTCAATACATAAACCACAAGTAATTCAATACATAAACCACAAGTAATTCAATACATAAACCATGAGTATTTCAATACATAAACCATGGGTAATTCAATACATAAACCACGAGTAATTCAATACATAAACCACAAGTAATTCAATACATAAACCACAAGTTATTCAATACATAAACCGTAAGTAATTCAATACATAAACCACAAGTAATTCAATACATAAACCACAAATAATTCAATACATAAACCACAAGTAATTCAATACATAAACCACGGGTAATTCAATACATAAACCACAAGTAATTCAATACATAAACCACAAGTAATTCAATACATAAACCATGAGTAATTCAATACATAAACCATGAGTAATTCAATACATAAACCACAAGTAATTAAATACATAAACCACAAGTAATTCAATACATTAACCACGAGTAATTCAATACATAAACCACGAAAAATTCAATTCATAAACCTTGGGTAATCCCTAGCATACTCGCTCGCTACAATACATAAACCATGGGTAATCCCTAGCATACTCGCTCGCTACAATACATAAACCATGGGTAATGCCTAGCATGCTCGCTCGCTCGCTACAATACATAAACCATGGGTAATCCCTAGCATACTCGCTCGCTACAATACATAAACCACGGGTAATCCCTAGCATACTCGCTCGCTACAATACATAAACCACGGGTAATCCCTAGCATACTCGCTCGGTACAATACATAAACCACGGGTAATCACTAGCATACTCGCTCGCTACAATACATAAACCACGGGTAATCCCTAGCATACTCGCTCGCTCACTAGACAAATAAGCATGCGTATCATCAAAATAGCTCCAGTGATGGCCCCACCTGGGAGTGTCAATGCACAGTTATAGAAGTGGACTGGCTGGAAGTGTCAATGCACAGCTATAGAAGTGGACTGGCTGGAAGTGTCAATGCACAGTTATAGATGTGTAGTGATTGGGAGTGTCAAAGCACAGCTATAGAAGTGTACTGACTGGGGGCGTCAATGCACAGTTATAGAAGTGGACTGGCTGGGAGTGTCAATGCACAGTTACAGAAGTGGACTGACTGGGGGCGTCAATGCACAGTTATAGAAGTGTACTGACTGGGAGTGTCAATGCACAGTTATAGAAGTGGACTGGCTGGTAGTGTCAATGCACAGTTATAGAAGTGTACTGACTGGGAGTGTCAATGCACAGTTATAGAAGTGTACTGGCTGGGAGTGTCAATGCAATGCTATAGAAGTGGACTGACTGGGGGCGTCAATGCACAGTTATAGAAGTGGACTGGCTGGTAGTGTCAATGCACAGTTATAGAAGTGGACTGGCTGGAAGTGTCAATGCACAGTTATAGAAGTGGACTGGCTGGAAGTGTCAATGCACAGCTATAGAAGTGGACTGGCTGGAAGTGTCAATGCACAGTTATAGATGTGTAGTGATTGGGAGTGTCAAAGCACAGCTATAGAAGTGTACTGACTGGGGGCGTCAATGCACAGTTATAGCAGTGGACTGGCTGGTAGTGTCAATGCACAGTTATAGAAGTGGACTGACTGGGAGTGTCAATGCTATAGAAGTGGACTGGCTGGGAGTGCCAATGCACAGCTACAGAAGTGGACTGGCTGGGAGTGTCAATGTACAGTTATAGAAGTGGACTGGCTGGAAGTGTCAATGCACAGTTATAGAGGTGGACTGGCTGGAAGTGTCAATGTACAGTTATAGCAGTGGACTGGCTGGAAGTGTCAATGTTCAGTTATAGAAGTGGACTGGCTGGAAGTGCCAATGCACAGTTATAGCAGTGGACTGGCTGGGAGTGCCAATGCACAGCAATAGAAGTGGACTGGCTGGAAGTGTCAATGCACAGCTATAGAAGTGGACTGGCTGGGAGTGTCAATGCACAGTTACAGAAGTGGACTGACTGGGGGCGTCAATGCACAGTTATAGAAGTGTACTGACTGGGAGTGTCAATGCACAGTTATAGAAGTGGACTGGCTGGTAGTGTCAATGCACAGTTATAGAAGTGTACTGACTGGGAGTGTCAATGCACAGTTATAGAAGTGTACTGGCTGGGAGTGTCAATGCAATGCTATAGAAGTGGACTGACTGGGGGCGTCAATGCACAGTTATAGAAGTGGACTGGCTGGTAGTGTCAATGCACAGTTATAGAAGTGGACTGGCTGGAAGTGTCAATGCACAGTTATAGAAGTGGACTGGCTGGAAGTGTCAATGCACAGCTATAGAAGTGGACTGGCTGGAAGTGTCAATGCACAGTTATAGATGTGTAGTGATTGGGAGTGTCAAAGCACAGCTATAGAAGTGTACTGACTGGGGGCGTCAATGCACAGTTATAGCAGTGGACTGGCTGGTAGTGTCAATGCACAGTTATAGAAGTGGACTGACTGGGAGTGTCAATGCTATAGAAGTGGACTGGCTGGGAGTGCCAATGCACAGCTACAGAAGTGGACTGGCTGGGAGTGTCAATGTACAGTTATAGAAGTGGACTGGCTGGAAGTGTCAATGCACAGTTATAGAGGTGGACTGGCTGGAAGTGTCAATGTACAGTTATAGCAGTGGACTGGCTGGAAGTGTCAATGTTCAGTTATAGAAGTGGACTGGCTGGAAGTGCCAATGCACAGTTATAGCAGTGGACTGGCTGGGAGTGCCAATGCACAGCAATAGAAGTGGACTGGCTGGAAGTGTCAATGCACAGCTATAGAAGTGGACTGGCTGGGAGTGTCAATGCACAGTTACAGAAGTGGACTGACTGGGGGCGTCAATGCACAGTTATAGAAGTGTACTGACTGGGAGTGTCAATGCACAGTTATAGAAGTGGACTGGCTGGTAGTGTCAATGCACAGTTATAGAAGTGTACTGACTGGGAGTGTCAATGCACAGTTATAGAAGTGTACTGGCTGGGAGTGTCAATGCAATGCTATAGAAGTGGACTGACTGGGGGCGTCAATGCACAGTTATAGAAGTGGACTGGCTGGTAGTGTCAATGCACAGTTATAGAAGTGGACTGGCTGGAAGTGTCAATGCACAGTTATAGAAGTGGACTGGCTGGAAGTGTCAATGCACAGCTATAGAAGTGGACTGGCTGGAAGTGTCAATGCACAGTTATAGATGTGTAGTGATTGGGAGTGTCAAAGCACAGCTATAGAAGTGTACTGACTGAGGGCGTCAATGCACAGTTATAGCAGTGGACTGGCTGGTAGTGTCAATGCACAGTTATGGAAGTGGACTGACTGGGAGTGTCAATGCTATAGAAGTGGACTGGCTGGGAGTGCCAATGCACAGCTACAGAAGTGGACTGGCTGGGAGTGTCAATGTACAGTTATAGAAGTGGACTGGCTGGAAGTGTCAATGCACACTTATAGAGGTGGACTGGCTGGAAGTGTCAATGTACAGTTATAGCAGTGGACTGGCTGGAAGTGTCAATGTTCAGTTATAGAAGTGGACTGGCTGGAAGTGCCAATGCACAGTTATAGCAGTGGACTGGCTGGGAGTGCCAATGCACAGCAATAGAAGTGGACTGGCTGGAAGTGTCAATGCACAGCTATAGAAGTGGACTGGCTGGGAGTGTCAATGCACAGTTACAGAAGTGGACTGACTGGGGGCGTCAATGCACAGTTATAGAAGTGTACTGACTGGGAGTGTCAATGCACAGTTATAGAAGTTGACTGGCTGGTAGTGTCAATGCACAGTTATAGAAGTGTACTGACTGGGAGTGTCAATGCACAGTTATAGAAGTGTACTGGCTGGGAGTGTCAATGCAATGCTATAGAAGTGGACTGACTGGGGGCGTCAATGCACAGTTATAGAAGTGGACTGGCTGGTAGTGTCAATGCACAGTTATAGAAGTGGACTGGCTGGAAGTGTCAATGCACAGTTATAGAAGTGGACTGGCTGGAAGTGTCAATGCACAGCTATAGAAGTGGACTGGCTGGAAGTGTCAATGCACAGTTATAGATGTGTAGTGATTGGGAGTGTCAAAGCACAGCTATAGAAGTGTACTGACTGGGGGCGTCAATGCACAGTTATAGCAGTGGACTGGCTGGTAGTGTCAATGCACAGTTATAGAAGTGGACTGACTGGGAGTGTCAATGCTATAGAAGTGGACTGGCTGGGAGTGCCAATGCACAGCTACAGAAGTGGACTGGCTGGGAGTGTCAATGTACAGTTATAGAAGTGGACTGGCTGGAAGTGTCAATGCACAGTTATAGAGGTGGACTGGCTGGAAGTGTCAATGTACAGTTATAGCAGTGGACTGGCTGGAAGTGTCAATGCACAGTTATAGAGGTGGACTGGCTGGAAGTGTCAATGTTCAGTTATAGAAGTGGACTGGCTGGAAGTGCCAATGCACAGTTATAGCAGTGGACTGGCTGGGAGTGCCAATGCACAGCAATAGAAGTGGACTGGCTGGAAGTGTCAATGCACAGCTATAGAAGTGGACTGGCTGGGAGTGTCAATGCACAGTTATAGAAGTGGACTGACTGGTAGTGTCAATGTACAGTTATAGAAGTGGACTGGCTGGGAGTGTCAATGTACAGTTATAGAAGTGGACTGGCTGGAAGTGTCAATGCACAGTCATAGAAGTGGACTGGCTGGTAGTGTCAATGCACAGTTATAGAAGTGGACTGGCTGGTAGTGTCAATGCACAGTTAGAAAAGTGGACTGGCTGGTAGTGTCAATGCAATGCTATATAAGTGGTCTGGCTGGGAGTGTCAATGTACATTTATAGAAGTGGACTGGTAGGTAGTGTCAATGCACAGCAATAGCACAGTGGACTGGCTGGAAGTGCCAATGCACAGTTATAGATAGAAGTGGACTGGCTGGGAGTGTCAATGCAATGCTATAGAAGTGGACTGGCTGGGAGTTTTCAATATACAGTTAGAGAAGTGGACCTGCTGGGAGTGCCAATGCACAGTTATAGAAGTGGACCGGCTGGTAGTGTTAATGCACAGTTATAGAAGTGGACCGGCTGGTAGTGTTAATGCACAGTTATAGAAGTGGACCGGCTGGTAGTGTTAATGCACATTTATAGAAGTGGACTGGCTGGGAGTGACACTGCACAGTTATAGAAGTGGACTGGCTGGGAGTGTCAATGCACAGCTATAGAAGTGGTCTGGCTGGGAGTGTCAATGCACAATTATAGAAGTGAACTGACTGCGAGTGTAAATGCACAGTTATAGAAGTGGTCTGGCTGTGAGTACGAATGCACAGTTATAGAAGTGGACTGGCTAGGAGTGTCAATGCAATGCTATAGAAGTGGACTGGCTGGGAGTTTTCAATGCACAGTTATAGAAGTGGACTGGCTGGTAGTGTCAATGCACAGTTATAGATAGAAGTGGACTGGCTGGGCGTGCCAATGCACAGCTATAGAAGTGGACTGGCTGGTAGTGTCAATGCACAGTTATAGAAGTGGACTGGCTGGAAGTGTCAATGTACAGTTATAGAAGTGGACAGGCTGGAAGTGTCAATGCACAGTTATGGCAGTGGACTGGCTGGGAGTGCCAATGCACAGCTATAGAAGTGGACTGGCTGGAAGAGTCAATGTACAGTTATAGAAGTGGACTGGCTAGGAGTGTCAATGCACAGTTATAGAAGTGGACTGGCTGGGAGTGTCAATGCAATGCTATAGAAGTGGACTGGCTGGGAGTTTTCAATGCACAGTTATAGAAGTGGACTGGCTGGTAGTGTCAATGCACAGTTATAGATAGAAGTGGACTGGCTGGGAGTGCCAATGCACAGCTATAGAAGTGGACTGGCTGGAAGAGTCAATGTACAGCTATAGAAGTGGACTGGCTGGGAGTGTCAATGCACAGTTATAGAAGTGGACTGGCTGGGAGTGCCACTGCACAGTCATAGAAGTGTACTGGCTGGGAGTGCCAATGCACAGTTATAGAAGTGGAGTGGCTGGGAGTGTCAATGCACAGCTATAGAAGTGGACTGGCTGAGAGTGTCAATGCACAATTATAGAAGAGGACTGGCTGGGAGTGTCAATGCACAGTTATAGAAGTGGTCTGGCTGTGAGTACAAATGCACACTTATAGAAGTGGACTGGCTGGGAGTGTCAATGCATAGTAATAGAAGTGTACTGACTGGGAGTGTCAATGCAATGCTATAGAAGTGGACTGGCTGGGAGTGTCAATGCACAGTTATAGAAGTGGACTGGCTGGGAGTGCCAATGCACAGCTATAGAAGTGGACTGACTGGTAGTGTCAATGCACAGTTATAGAAGTGGACTGGCTGGGAGTGTCATGCACAGTTATAGAAGTGTACTGACCGGGAGTGTCAATGCACAGTTATAGAAGTGGACTGGCTGGGAGTGCCAATGCACAGCTATAGAAGTGGACTGGCTGGGAGTGCCAATGCAAAGCTATAGAAGTGGACTGGCTGGTAGTGTCAATGCACAGTTATAGAAGTGGACTGGCTGGGAGTGTCAATGCACAGTTATAGAAGTGACCTGAGTGGGAGTGTCGTACACAATTATAGAAGTGGACTGGCTGGGAGTGTCGTACACAATTATAGAAGTGGACTGGCTGGGAGTGTCGCATACAATTATAGAAGTGGACTGGCTGGGAGTGTCAATGCACAGTTATAGAAGTGGACTGACTGGTAGTGTCAATGTACAGTTATAGAAGTGGACTGGCTGGGAGTGTCAATGTACAGTTATAGAAGTGGACTGGCTGGAAGTGTCGTACACAATTATAGATGTGGACTGGCTGGGAGTGTCGTACACAGTTATGCAATGAGTTTTGGAGACAATGTGAGGTAACGTTTGAAGCAGGACACCGTGATTCCAAAATAACTTTTTTGAACTATTTATATTATGATATCAACTATTTTTAATATGCATGAATAATGTAGATGACATACCTCATATGTGGTGGAGAGGTTAGACTTTTCATGCTTAAGTTGATCAATCTTACTTTTATACTGCATCATATCCTGTACAACACCCTCCATTCTGAAAATACACAATAACATATCCTGTACAACACCCTCCATTCCACACAATAACATATACTGTACAACACCCTCCATTCCACACAATAACATATCCTGTACAACACCCTCCATTCCACACAATAACATATCCTGTACAACACCCTCCATTCCACACAATAACATATCCTGTACAACACCCTCCATTCCACACAATAACATATCCTGTACAACACCCTCCATTCCACACAATAACATATCCTGTACAACACCCTCCATTCCACACAATAACATATACTGTACAACACCCTCCATTCCACACAATAACATATACTGTACAACACCCTCCATTCCACACAATAACATATCCTGTACAACACCCTCCATTCCACACAATAACATATCCTGTACAACACCCTCCATTCCACACAATAACATATCCTGTACAACACCCTCCATTCCACACAATAACATATCCTGTACAACACCCTCCATTCCACACAATAACATATACTGTACAACACCCTCCATTCCACACAATAACATATACTGTACAACACCCTCCATTCCACACAATAACATATCCTGTACAACACCCTCCATTCCACACAATAACATATACTGTACAACACCCTCCATTCCACACAATAACATATACTGTACAACACCCTCCATTCCACACAATAACACATCCTGTACAACACCCTCCATTCCACACAATAACATATCCTGTACAACACCCTCCATTCCACACAATAACACATCCTGTACAACACCCTCCATTCCACACAATAACATATCCTGTACAACACCCTCCATTCCACACAATAACATATACTGTACAACACCCTCCATTCCACACAATAACATATACTGTACAACACCCTCCATTCCACACAATAACACATCCTGTACAACACCCTCCATTCCACACAATAACATATCCTGTACAACACCCTCCATTCCACACAATAACACATCCTGTACAACACCCTCCATTCCACACAATAACATATCCTGTACAACACCCTCCATTCCACACAATAACATATACTGTACAACACCCTCCATTCCACACAATAACATATACTGTACAACACCCTCCATTCCACACAATAACACATCCTGTACAACACCCTCCATTCCACACAATAACATATCCTGTACAACACCCTCCATTCCACACAATAACACATCCTGTACAACACCCTCCATTCCACACAATAACATATCCTGTACAACACCCTCCATTCCACACAATAACATATACTGTACAACACCCTCCATTCCACACAATAACATATACTGTACAACACCCTCCATTCCACACAATAACACATCCTGTACAACACCCTCCATTCCACACAATAACATATCCTGTACAACACCCTCCATTCCACACAATAACACATCCTGTACAACACCCTCCATTCCACACAATAACATTATATACTGTACAACACCCTCCATTCCACACAATAACATATCCTGTACAACACCCTCCATTCCACACAATAACATATCCTGTACAACACCCTCCATTCCACACAATAACATATACTGTACAACACCCTCCATTCCACACAATAACATATCCTGTACAACACCCTCCATTCCACACAATAACATATACTGTACAACACCCTCCATTCCACACAATAACATTATATCCTGTACAACACCCTCCATTCCACACAATAACATATCCTGTACAACACCCTCCATTCCACACAATAACATATACTGTACAACACCCTCCATTCCACACAATAACATATCCTGTACAACACCCTCCATTCCACACAATAACATATCCTGTACAACACCCTCCATTCCACACAATAACATATCCTGTACAACACCCTCCATTCCACACAATAACACATCCTGTACAACACCCTCCATTCCACACAATAAC
>CM026392.1:1479692-1524647 GCA_014843695.1 Archivesica marissinica | reverse complement strand
TACAACACCCTCCATTCCACACAATAACACATCCTGTACAACACCCTCCATTCCACACAATAACATATCCTGTACAACACCCTCCATTCCACACAATAACACATCCTGTACAACACCCTCCATTCCACACAATAACATATCCTGTACAACACCCTCCATTCCACACAATAACATATACTGTACAACACCCTCCATTCCACACAATAACATATACTGTACAACACCCTCCATTCCACACAATAACACATCCTGTACAACACCCTCCATTCCACACAATAACATATCCTGTACAACACCCTCCATTCCACACAATAACACATCCTGTACAACACCCTCCATTCCACACAATAACATATCCTGTACAACACCCTCCATTCCACACAATAACATATACTGTACAACACCCTCCATTCCACACAATAACATATACTGTACAACACCCTCCATTCCACACAATAACACATCCTGTACAACACCCTCCATTCCACACAATAACATATCCTGTACAACACCCTCCATTCCACACAATAACACATCCTGTACAACACCCTCCATTCCACACAATAACATTATATACTGTACAACACCCTCCATTCCACACAATAACATATCCTGTACAACACCCTCCATTCCACACAATAACATATCCTGTACAACACCCTCCATTCCACACAATAACATATCCTGTACAACACCCTCCATTCCACACAATAACATATCCTGTACAACACCCTCCATTCCACACAATAACATATCCTGTACAACACCCTCCATTCCACACAATAACACATCCTGTACAACACCCTCCATTCCACACAATAACATATCCTGATTAATATAATTTGTAAGAACTTGTTTCGCAATAAATTTGTATATCAACTAACAATTAAACAATAAAAACAGCTGGAAAGTGACATGCAATTTGCCCTAAAAGGGGCCTCAATATTAAAATATATATAGTTGGCCAAGTATGGTAATATCTTTAAATGCAATTCAATCTGAAAGTTGAATCATGTGGACAGATTAGTATAAAGTGATATTCATTTTCCAAAATTCTAGAATTACAATAAATACATAATCTTTCATTTCGTAGGTAATGACGACGACACTCATAAATCATGAGAATGTTAACGACGACGCTCATTATCTAAATCATGAGAATGTTAACGACGACGCTCATTATCTAAATCATGAGAATGTTAACGACGACGCTCATTATCTATATCATGAGAATGTTAACGACGACGCTCATTATCTAAATCATGAGAATGTTAACGACGACGCTCATTATCTAAATCATGAGAATGTTAACGACGCTCATTATCTAAATCATGAGAATGTTAACGACGACGCTCATTATCTAAATTATGAGAATGTTAACGACGACGCTCATTATCTAAATTATGAGAATGTTAACGACGACGCTCATTATCTAAATCATGAGATGTTAACGACGACGCTCATTATCTAAATCATGAGAATGTTAACGACGACGCACATTATCTAAATTATGAGAATGTTAATACAATTCTGTTGTTTTTTTCTTTAATAAAATCCAGGCAAATTCGTTTTTAAATAACTGCATGTGTCTAGACATCCAGAATTATTGATAGCAGTATACCAGGCCCGAGGTTATAAAACATTTCTCGGATCTCAAACTCAAGAAATTTGATTGGTTGATTGTGAGTTTCACACTTGGCTGAACCAATCAGAAACTTGAGACTGAGTTTGAGTTTGGAGAAAAGTTTTATAACATTGATAATATAATATTATGTCTAATATGCAAGATTTTATAGTATTCTTAAAATTGGTGCGACAAGAGAATCAAACAAGTTTAACTTTCTCGATGTTGGGAAGTCTAAACTGGATTAAAAGCAACCAATAATTTATGTAAGAAAAAGAGGTGTGCTGAGCTACAAGTTGTGTTTGCTTCCAATTTAATCGTTCTTGTATAGACCACACCTAAATATTTAAACAATACTACAATCTCAACACCTTTGTTTCATAATATTTTATTACTTATTTTTATGTAACAATAATAATCATAAAGATAAATAATTAGCAAATGTGTTGGGCCACAAGTTCTCACAGTAATTGTTGGCCCTCACAGAAATATTTGAACAGAATGAAAGTGGCATTAAAAGCTGAAAACGGGTTTCCATGAAGCGTACTTTATGCACGCCCATTTTGTCAGCACTACTTTTGTCGGCGCGTACGTGCGGAGAAAGTCATTTCCATTTAAGCGGATATTACTAGCAGCTTTTATTATTATACGCGAGCGTGTTTCGGTCATAAATTCAAGTCTAAACATGCACTCATGTTGAGGCTCATACTTTCACAGTTACGAGATTTTGGGTGCATCAAATAGTGCAAAAAAGGAAGACATTTGGTGCATATTACCACTTGGAGCTTGATAAGTATCGAGAATACTTCAGGCTGTCACCACAGCAAATGGAAACAATACTTGGATTCGTAGGACCCATAATCAGCAGCAGGAGTAAATGGTGGAAATGACGTCATTTCCTATGACATATTACATAAACTACTTCATTATCGTTTGAACGCGTACAATAATCAGCGCGACAAACCGCTTCTATGGAAACTTCAGTATGAAAACTTCAGTATGAAATATAGAAGGAGTGAATTTTGGGTAAAGCGGAGCCTATTCGGCGCAGACAAAACCCACACCCAAAACGCTCTGAATACACACTTCATGGAAACGGGGCTTTAGTCTTTGACTTTTTCACAGAAAGTACCTAGCCTGCAAAATGCCCTGTCCAGTTTCCCAAGAAGTGCACCCCAAGAAGTGCACCCCAAGAACAAGACTCAAGCAAAAGCAAAGAATGAACATGCAAGTTGCTAAATCTAATAGCTTAAACATGACAGTAATATAAAGGTAATCATTTAAACATGACAGTAATATAAAGGTATTTACTTAAACATGACAGTAATATAAAGGTAATCATTTAAACATGACAGTAATATAAAGGTAATCATTTAAACATGACAGTAATATAAAGGTATTTACTTAAACATGACAGTAATATAAAGGTATTCACTTAAACATGACAGTAATATAAAGGTAATCACTTAAAATGATTTGATTGCTTGATACATTTCTGTACTGCTGTGAATATTACAATGTTGTCTTCATATCTCAAAGAATCTCTACTAAATAATAACAGTGGATTATAAATGTTTGCTTCATAAAATAGAACAATTCCTGGAGCATTATATTTATAACAAACATTGAAAGAAAGTGTTCTGCATTTTCAGTTTGAAATTGACATTTTGTGTTTTCTCTCACATAGTTTTTGAATAAATAATCATTTAAATTGCTACATTTGTTTCTTAAGCGGGTGTGGAGAGAAATCCAATAAGCTTTTAGCTTTCATTTCAATCCACTTTCATGTATTGTGTACATAATTATTTGTTGTAAATTATGTTATATAATGTAGATTAAATATGTTTAAACCAAACGGGTGTGGAGCAATGATAATAATCATGTGTCAAATAGAAAATTCTTGGGTACCGTAGGTGCTTTAATCGTTTCCTTTAATCTAGTTGAATTATATATGTAAAAATCATATCAAGAATGGCGACATAATATTTCAACTTCATAATTTTTGATATTTGTATTATGTCATAGAGCATCTGTAAGTTGTGATCAATCAGACGTAGTGAACAAGTCCAAGCGGTGTCACCGTGTAATATACGAACCAGACGTAGTGAACAAGTCCAAGCGGTGTCACCGTGTAATATACGAACCAGACGTAGTGAACAAGTCCAAGCGGTGTCACCGTGTAATATACGAACCAGACGTAGTGAACAAGTCCAAGCGGTGTCACCGTGTAATATACGAACCAGACGTAGTGAACAAGTCCAAGCGGTGTCACCGTGTAATATACGAACCAGACGTAGTGAACAAGTCCAAGCGGTGTCACCGTGTAATATACGAACCAGACGTAGTGAACAAGTCCAAGCGGTGTCACCGTGTAATATACGAACCAGACGTAGTGAACAAGTCCAAGCGGTGTCACCGTGTAATATACGAACCAGACGTAGTGAACAAGTCCAAGCGGTGTCACCGTGTAATATACGAACCAGACGTAGTGAACAAGTCCAAGCGGTGTCACCGTGTAATATACGAACCAGACGTAGTGAACAAGTCCAAGCGGTGTCACCGTGTAATATACGAACCAGACGTAGTGAACAAGTCCAAGCAGTGTCACCGTGTAATATACGAACCAGACGTAGTGAACAAGTCCAAGCAGTGTCACCGTGTAATATACGAACCAGACGTAGTGAACAAGTCCAAGCGGTGTCACCGTGTAATATACGAACCAGACGTAGTGAACAAGTCCAAGCGGTGTCACCGTGTAATATACGAACCAGACGTAGTGAACAAGTCCAAGCGGTGTCACCGTGTAATATACGAACCAGACGTAGTGAACAAGTCCAAGCGGTGTCACCGTGTAATATACGAACCAGACGTAGTGAACAAGTCCAAGCGGTGTCACCGTGTAATATACGAACCAGACGTAGTGAACAAGTCCAAGCGGTGTCACCGTGTAATATACGAACCAGACGTAGTGAACAAGTCCAAGCGGTGTCACCGTGTAATATACGAACCAGACGTAGTGAACAAGTCCAAGCGGTGTCACCGTGTAATATACGAACCAGACGTAGTGAACAAGTCCAAGCGGTGTCACCGTGTAATATACGAACCAGACGTAGTGAACAAGTCCAAGCGGTGTCACCGTGTAATATACGAACCAGACGTAGTGAACAAGTCCAAGCGGTGTCACCGTGTAATATACGAACCAGACGTAGTGAACAAGTCCAAGCGGTGTCACCGTGTAATATACGAACCAGACGTAGTGAACAAGTCCAAGCGGTGTCACCGTGTAATATACGAACCAGACGTAGTGAACAAGTCCAAGCGGTGTCACCGTGTAATATACGAACCAGACGTAGTGAACAAGTCCAAGCGGTGTCACCGTGTAATATACGAACCAGACGTAGTGAACAAGTCCAAGCGGTGTCACCGTGTAATATACGAACCAGACGTAGTGAACAAGTCCAAGCGGTGTCACCGTGTAATATACGAACCAGACGTAGTGAACAAGTCCAAGCAGTGTCACCGTGTAATATACGAACCAGACGTAGTGAACAAGTCCAAGCGGTGTCACCGTAATATACGAACCAGACGTAGTGAACAAGTCCAAGCGGTGTCCCGTGTAATATACGAACCAGACGTAGTGAACAAGTCCAAGCGGTGTCACCGTGTAATATACGAACCAGACGTAGTGAACAAGTCCAAGCAGTGTCACCGTGTAATATACGAACCAGACGTAGTGAACAAGTCCAAGCAGTGTCACCGTGTAATATACGAACCAGACGTAGTGAACAAGTCCAAGCGGTGTCACCGTGTAATATACGAACCAGACGTAGTGAACAAGTCCAAGCGGTGTCACCGTGTAATATACGAACCAGACGTAGTGAACAAGTCCAAGCGGTGTCACCGTGTAATATACGAACCAGACGTAGTGAACAAGTCCAAGCGGTGTCACCGTGTAATATACGAACCAGACGTAGTGAACAAGTCCAAGCGGTGTCACCGTGTAATATACGAACCAGACGTAGTGAACAAGTCCAAGCGGTGTCACCGTGTAATATACGAACCAGACGTAGTGAACAAGTCCAAGCGGTGTCACCGTGTAATATACGAACCAGACGTAGTGAACAAGTCCAAGCGGTGTCACCGTGTAATATACGAACCAGACGTAGTGAACAAGTCCAAGCGGTGTCACCGTGTAATATACGAACCAGACGTAGTGAACAAGTCCAAGCGGTGTCACCGTGTAATATACGAACCAGACGTAGTGAACAAGTCCAAGCGGTGTCACCGTGTAATATACGAACCAGACGTAGTGAACAAGTCCAAGCGGTGTCACCGTGTAATATACGAACCAGACGTAGTGAACAAGTCCAAGCGGTGTCACCGTGTAATATACGAACCATGGTGGGTCCATGAACAATTATTATCTAGTATTGTGGATTTGGATAATTCTATTTCCACACCAATATGGGCCCTTCTTTTTCATGTATATTTTGTGTAAACAATGTCCACCACTCAACCATTCCACATACATGCAGCCAATTCAAGCATTACAAAAACAGTCCAGGTGAGTGATGAAATTGCTCAAACCCCAGGCTAGCCAGTTTGACCTCCAAAACAACCTTATTAGACCTCTATGAGGTCCCAGTTTGACATCAACATCAAAAGAATAAGCCATTCCTATATCTAAACTTGTAGATTGAATCACAACTAACTACTTGAGGTATTGGCCATTAAAATATGCCAGGACTTGAGAATAGGTGGCTGCAATTGCTATTTTAGTGTTATTCCTTTCCACAAACAGATTATACATATTTCCTCTGTGGTCATAAAGAATATTGTTATCACAACAGTAGTGGTCAATGGATGCATCAAATAGGCACACTTCTTCTCAATAAACATCAGCATGCTGTTAATAAAATTAAGAATATGTTTCCACATCTGATATCATGTATATATACACCATGTACAACCCATTCAACAAGAGGAAAGGATAACAATACGTGAAACGCAAACTCTTAGCGGAACCACATACAAAACTCAAACTCTTAACGGAACCACATACAAAACTCACACTCTTAACGGAACCACATACAAAACTCAAACTCTTAACGGAACCACATACAAAACTCACACTCTTAACGGAACAACATACAAAACTCACACTCTTAGCGGAACCAGATACAAAACTCACACTCTTAACGAAACCACATACAAAACTCAAACTCTTAACTGAACCACATACAAAACTCACACTCTTAACGAAACCACATACAAAACTCACACTCTTAACAGAACCACATACAAAACTCAAACTCTTAACGGAACCACATACAAAACTCAAACTCTTAACTGAACCATATACAAAACTAAAACTGTTAACAGAACCACATACAAAACTCAAACTGTTAAAAACATGAAACATAACCTCGGCTGTACCCATGCACACTTCATGTATTCATGATACAAACTCCATATACCCCACTCAATGTACCCCATGCACACCCCATGTACCCCACTCAATGTACCCCATGTACCTCACTCCATATACCCCACTCCATGTATCCCATGCACACCCCATGTACAACACTCCATGTACCCCATGCACCTCACTCCATGTACCCCACTCCATGTACCCCAATGCACCCCACTCCATGTACCTCACTCAATGTACCCCATGTACCTCACTCCATATACCCCACTCCATGTACCCCACTCCATGTACCCCATGCACCTCACACCATGTACCCCATGTACCCCACTCAATGTACCCATGTAACTCACTCCATATACCCCACCCCATGTACCCCACTCCATGTACCCCATGCACACCCATGCACCTCACTCCATGTACCCCACTCAATGTACCACACTTCATGTACCCCATGCACACCCCATGCACCTCACTCCATATACCCCACTCCATGTACAACACTCCATGTACCCCACTCCATGTACCCCCATGCACACCCCATGCACACCCCATGTACAACACTCCATGTACCCCACTCCATGTAACCCATGCACACCCCATGCACCTCACTCCATATACCCCACTCCATTTACAACACTCCATGTACCCCACTCCATGTACCCCATGCACACCCATGTGCAACACTCCATGTACCCCATGCACACCCCATGTACAACACTCCATGTACCCCATGCACACCCCATGTACAACACTCCATGTACCCCATGCACACCCCATGTACAACACTCCATGTACCCATGCACACCCCATGTACAACACTCCATGTACCCCACTCCATGTATCCCACCCCATGTACAACACTCCATGTACCCCACTCCATGTACCCCATGCACACCCCATGTGCAACACTCCATGTACCCCACTCCATGTACCCCATGCACACCCCATGTACAACACTCCATCTATCCCACTCCATGTACCCCATGCACAACACTCCATGTACCCCACACCATGTACACAATGTACACCCCATGTACAACACGCCATGCACACCCCATGTACCCCACTCCATGTACCCCATGCACACCCCATGTACCCCATGCACACCCCATGTACAACACTCCATGTACCCCACTCCATGTACCCCATGCACACCCATGTACAACACTCCATGTACCCCACTCCATGTACCCCATGCACACCCCATGTACAACACTTCATGTACCCCCACTCCATGTACCCCATGCACACCCCATGTACCTCACCCCATGCACCTCACTCCATGTACCCCACTCAATGTACCCCATGCACCCACTCCATATACCCCACTCCATGTACCCCACTCCATGTACCTCACTCCATATACCCCACCCCATGTACACCACTCCATGTACCCCATGTACCTCACACCATGTACCCCAAGCACACCAAATGTACCCCACTCAATGTACCACATGCACACCCATGCACCTCACTCCATGTACCCCACTCAATGTATCCCATTCCATGCACACCCCATGCACCTCACTCCATGTACTCCACTCCATGTACCCCTGCACACCCGATGTACAACACTCCATGTACCCCATGCACACCCCATGTGCAACACTCCATGTACCCCACTCCATGTACCCCATGCACACCCCATGTACAACACTCCATGTACCACATGCACACCCCATGTACAACACTCCATGTACCACATGCACACCCCATGTACAACACTCCATGTACCCCACTCCATGTACACAATGTACACCCCATGTACAACACGCCATGTACCCCATGCACACCCCATGTACAACACTCCATGTACCACATGCACACCCCAAGTACAACACTCCATGTACCACATGCACACCTCATGTACAACACTCCATGTACCCCATGCACACCCGATGTACAACACTCCATGTACCCCATGCACACCCCATGTACAACACTCCATGTACCCCATGCACACCCCATGTACAACACTCCATGTACCCCATGCACACCCCATGTACAACACTCCATGTACCACATGCACACCCCATGTACAACACTCCATGTACCCCATGCACACCCCATGTACAACACTCCATGTACCCCATGCACACCCCATGTACAACACTACATGTACCACATCACACCCCATGTACAACCCATGTACAACACCCCATGTACAACACTCCATGTACCACATGCACACCCCATGCACAACACTCCATGTACCACATGCACACCCCATGTACACACTCCATGTACCACATGCACACCCCATGTACAACACTCCATGTACCCCATGCACACCCCATGTACAACACTCCATGTACCCCACTCCATGTACCCCATGCACACCCCATGTACAACACTCCATGTACCCCATCCATGTCCATGCACCCAACCCCTAGTACAACACCCCATGTACCCCATCCACACCCCATGTACAACACTCCATGTACCCCATGCACACCCCATGTACACTCCATGTACCCCACTCCATGACCCCATGCACAACCCCAGTACAACACTCCATGTACCCCACCCCATGCACACCCCATGTACAACACTCCATGTACCCACTCCATGTACACAATGCACACCCCATGCACACCCCATGTACCCCACTCCATGTACCCCATGCACACCCCATGTACAACACTCCATGTATCCCACTCCATGTACCCACAGTACAACACTCCATGTACCCCATGCACACCCGATGTACAACACTCCATGTACCCCACTCCATGTACCCCACTCCATGTACACAATGTACACCCCATGTACAACACTCCGTGTACCCCACTCCATGTACACAATGTACATCCCATGTACAACACGCCATGTACCACATGCACACCCCATGTACAACACTCCATGTACCCCATGCAAACCCCATGTACAACACGCCATGCACACCCCATGTACAACACTCCATGTACCCCACTCCATGTACCCCATGCACACTCCATGTACAACACTCCATGTACCCCACTCCATGTACCCCATGCACACCCCATGTACAACACTCCATGTACCCCCACTCCATGTACCCCATGCACACCCCATGTACCTCACCCCATGCACCTCACTCCATGTACCCCACTCAATGTACCCCATGCACCTCACTCCATATACCCCACTCCATGTACCTCACTCCATATACCCCACCCCATGTACACCACTCCATGTACCCCATGTACATCACACCATGTACCCCAAGCACACCCCATGTACCCCACTCCATGTACCCCATGCACACCCCATGTACCCCACTCCATGTACCCCATGCACACCCCATGTAACCCACCCAACCCCACACACCCCAACCACCCAACCCACCAACCCCACACCCAACCCACACACCCAACAACACCAACCCCCACCCCAGTACAACACTCCATGTACCCCATGCACACCCCATGTACAACACTCCATGTACCCCACTCCATGTACCCCATGCACACCCATGTACAACACTCCATGTACCCACTCCATGCCCACTCCATGTACCCCACTCCATGTACCCCATGCACACCCCATGTACTCCATGTACCCAACACCCCATGTACAACACCAGTACAACACCCATACACTCCATGTACCCCATGCACACCCCAACCACCCGATGTACAACACTCCATGTACCCCACTCCATGTACCCCACTCCATGTACACAATGTACACCCCATGTACAACACTCCGTGTACCCCACTCCATGTACACAATGTACATCCCATGTACAACACGCCATGTACCACATGCACACCCCATGTACAACACTCCATGTACCCCATGCAAACCCCATGTACAACACGCCATGCACACCCCATGTACAACACTCCATGTACCCCACTCCATGTACCCCATGCACACTCCATGTACAACACTCCATGTACCCCACTCCATGTACCCCATGCACACCCCATGTACAACACTCCATGTACCCCCACTCCATGTACCCCATGCACACCCCATGTACCTCACCCCATGCACCTCACTCCATGTACCCCACTCAATGTACCCCATGCACCTCACTCCATATACCCCACTCCATGTACCTCACTCCATATACCCCACCCATGTACACCACTCCATGTACCCCATGTACATCACACCATGTACCCCAAGCACACCCCATGTACCCCACTCCATGTACCCCATGCACACCCCATGTACCCCACTCCATGTACCCCATGCACACCCCATGTACAACACTCCATGTATCCCACTCCATGTACCCACAGTACAACACTCCATGTACCCCATGCACACCCGATGTACAACACTCCATGTACCCCACTCCATGTACACAATGTACACCCCATGTACAACACTCCGTGTACCCCATGCACACCCCATGTACAACACTCCATGTACAACACTCCATGTACACAATGTACACCCCATGTACAACACTCCATGTACACAATGTACATCCCATGTACAACACGCCATGTACCACATGCACACCCCATGTACAACACTCCATGTACCCCATGCACACCCCATGTACAACACGCCATGCACACCCCATGTACAACACTCCATGTATCCCACTCCATGCACACCCCATGTACAACACTCCATGTACCCCACTCCATGTACCCCATGCACACCCCATGTACAACACTCCATGTACCCCACTCCATGTACCCCATGCACACCCATGTACAACACTCCATGTACCCCACTCCAAGTACCCCATGCACACCCCATGTACCTCACCACATGCACCTCACTCCATGTACCCCACTCAATGTACCCCATGCACCTCACTCCATATACCCCACTCCATGTACCTCACTCCATATACCCCACCCCATGTACACCACTCCATGTACCCCATGTACATCACACCATGTACCCCAAGCACACCCCATGTACCCCACTCCATGTACCCCATGCACACCCCATGTACCCCACTCCATGTACCCCATGCACACCCCATGTAACCCACTCCATGTACCCCATGCACACCCCATGCACCTCACTCCATGTACCCCACTCAATGTACCCCACTCCATGTACACCATGCACACCCCATGCACCTCACTCCATGTACCCCACTCCATGTACCCCATGCACACCCCATGTACAACACTCCATGTACCACATGCACACCCCATGTACAACACTGCATGTACCCCATGCACACCCCATGTACAACACTCCATGTACCCCATGCACACCCCATGTACAACACTCCATGTACCCCACTCCATGTACCCCATGCACACCCCATGTACCCCACTCCATGTACCCCACTCCATGTACCCCACTCCATGTACCCCACTCCATGTACCCCATGCATACCCCATGTACTCCATGTACCCCATGCACACCCCATGTACAACACTCGATGTACAACACTCCATGTACCCCACTCCATGTACCCCATGCACACCCCATGTACCTCACTCCATGTATCCCACTCCATGTACCCCACTCCATGTACCCCACTCCATGTACCACACTCCATGTACCCCATGCACACCCCATGTAGAACACTCCATGTACCCCATGCACACCCCATGTCCATGTATCCCACTCCATGTACCCCACTCCATGTACCACATGCACACCCCATGTACAACACTGCATGTACCCCATGCACACCCCATGTACAACACTCCATGTACCCCACTCCATGTACCCCATGCACCTAACCCCATGTACAACACTCCATGTACCCATGCACACCCGATGTACAACACTCCATGTACCCCATGCACACCCCATGTACAACACTCCATGTACCCCACTCCATGTACACAATGTACACCCCATGTACAACACTCCATGTACCCCACTCCATGTACCCCATGCACACCCCATGTACAACACTCCATGTATCCCACTCCATGTACCCCATGCACCTAACCCCATGTACAACACTCCATGTACCCCATGCACACCCGATGTACAACACTCTATGTACCCCACTCCATGTACCCCATGCACACCCCATGTACAACACTCCATGTACCCCATGCAAACCCCATGTACAACACGCCATGCACACCCCATGTACAACACTCCATGTACCCCACTCCATGTACACAATTTACACCCCATGTACAACACTCCATGTACCCCACTCCATGTACACAATGTACACCCCATGTACAACACTCCATGTACCCCACTCCATGTACACAATTTACACCCCATGTACAACACTCCATGTACCCCACTCCATGTACACAATGTACACCCCATGTACAACACTCCATGTACCCCACTCCATGTACACAATTTACACCCCATGTACAACACTCCATGTACCCCACTCCATGTACACAATGTACACCCCATGTACAACACGCCATGTACCCCATGCACACCCCATGTACACACTCCATGTACCCCATACACACCCCATGTACAACACACCATGCACACCCCATGTACAACACTCCATGTACCCCACTCCATGTACCCCATGCACACCCCATGTACAACACTCCATGTACCCCATACACACCCCATGTACAACACGCCATGCACACCCCATGTACAACACTCCATGTACCCCACTCCATGTACCCCATGCACCCCCATGTACAACACTCCATGTACCCCCACTCCATGTACCCAATGCACACCCCATGTACCTCACCCCATGCACCTCACTCCATGTACCCCACTCAATGTACACCATGCACCTCACTCCATATACCCTACTCCATGTACCTCACTCCATATACCCCACCCCATGTACACCACTCCATGTACCCCATGTACATCACACCATGTACCCCAAGCACACCCCATGTACCCCACTCCATGTACCCCATGCACACCCCATGTACCCCACTCCATGTACCCCATGCACAACCCCATGTACCCCACTCCATGTACCCCATGCACACCCCATGCACCTCACTCCATGTACCCCACTCAATGTACTCCACTCCATGTACACCATGCACACCCCATGTACCTCACTCCATGTACCCCACTCCATGTACCCCATGCACACCCCATGTACAACACTCCATGTACCACATGCACACCCCATGTACAACACTGCATGTACCCCATGCACACCCCATGTACAACACTCCATGTACCCCATGCACACCCCATGTACCTCACCCCATGCACCTCACTTCATGTACCCCACTCAATGTACCCCACTCCATGTACCCCATGCACACCCCATGTACAACACTCCATGTACCCCATGCACACCCCATATACCCCACTCCATGTATCCCACGACTACCAACCATATACCATCCAGGTAGTCCCCCCCACGACTACCAACCATATACCATCCAGATAGTCCCCCCACGACAACCAACCATATACCATCCAGATAGTCCCCCCACGACAACCAACCATATACCATCCAGATAGTTCCCCCATGACTACCAACCATATACCATCCAGGTAGTCCCCCCCCCACGACTACCAACCATATACCATACAGGTAGTCCCCCCCCCACGACTACCAACCATATACCATCCAGATAGTCCCACCCACGACTACCAACCATATACCATACAGGTAGTCCCCCCCCTATGACTACCAACCATATACCATCCAGATAGTCCCCCCCCCAAGACTACCAACCATATACCATCCAGGTAGTCCCCCCCCCCTATGACTACCAACCATATACCATCCAGATAGTCCCCCCCCCACGACTACCAACCATATACCATCCAGGTAGTCCCCCCTCCACGACTACCAACCATATACCATCCAGATAGTCCCCCCACGACTACCAACCATATACCATCCAGGTAGTCCCCCCTCACGACTACCAACCATATACCATCCAGATAGTCCCCCCACGACTACCAACCATATACCATCCAGATAGTCCCCCCCACGACTACCAACCATATACCATCCAGGTAGTCCCCCCACGACAACCAACCATATACCATCCAGATAGTCCCCCCACCACGACTACCAACCATATACCATCCAGATAGTCCCCCCCCCACGACTACCAACCATATACCATACAGGTAGTCCCCCCCCCACGACTACCAACCATATACCATCCAGATAGTCCCCCCCCACGACTACCAACCATATACTATCCAGATAGTCCCCCCCCCCACGACTACCAACCATATACCATCCAGATAGTCCACCCCCCACGACTACCAACCATATACCATCCAGATAGTCCACCCCCCACGACTACCAACCATATACCATACAGGTAGTCCCCCCACGACTACCAACCATATACCATCCAGATAGTCCCCCCCCCACGACTACCAACCATATACTATCCAGATAGTCCCCCCTCACGACTACCAACAATATACCATCCAGATAGTCCCCCCCCACGACTACCAACCATATACCATCCAGATAGTCCCCCCCCCATGACATGACCAACCATGTACCATCCAGGTAGTCTCCCCCCCAAGACTACCAACCATATACCATAGTCCCCCCCCCACGACTACAACCATATACTATCCAGATAGTCCCCCCCCCCCCACGACTACCAACCATGTACCATCCAGGTAGTCCCCCCCACGACTACCAACCATATACCATCCAGGTAGTCCCCCCCATGACTACCAACCATATACCATCCAGGTAGTCCCCCCCCATGACTACCAACCATATACCATCCAGGTAGTCCCCCCCCACGACTACCAACCATATACCATCCAGATAGTCCCCCCCCTACGACTACCAACCATATACCATCCAGATATCCCCCCCCCCCCCCCCACGACTACCAACGATATTCAATCCAGGTAGTCCCCCCCCCCCCACGACTACCAACCATATACCATCCAGATAGTCCCCCCCACGACTACCAACCATATACCATCCAGATAGTCCTCCCCCACGACTACCAACCATATACCATCCAGGTAGTCCCCCCCCATGACTACCAACCATATACCATCCAGGTAGTCCCCCCCCACGACTACCAACCATATACCATCCAGATAGTCCCCCCCCCCTACGACTACCAATCATATACCATCCAGATAGTCCCCCCTCACGACTACCAACCATATACCATCCAGATATTCCCCCCCCCCCCCCCACGACTACCAACGATATTCAATCCAGGTAGTCCCCCCCCCACGACTACCAACCATATACCATCCAGATAGTCCCCCCCCCCACGACTACCAACCATGTACCATCCAGGTAGTCCCCCCCCCCTATGACTACCAACCATATACCATCCAGATAGTCCCCCCCCCATGACTACCAACCATATACCATCCAGATAGTCCCCACCCACGACTACCAACCATATACCATACAGGTAGTCCCCCCCCTATGACTACCAACCATATACCATCCAGGTAGTCCACCCACGACTACCAATCATATACCATCCAGAAAGTTGCCCCCGACTACAAACCATATAGCTACTAAAAATGACATTACTTACTTTTTAATTTCATTTTGCACACTTTCAAGCCTGGCGTGACAGATCTCGCTCTCTTGTGTGATATCGTGCAGTCGGCGGTCCGTTTCTATGCGCAACATCTTTTCATGTTCGAGCTCTCTGGAGAGCTGCACTTTCTGAAAGTACACAGTAAGTGTTCAGATCTACTAGACAAAGTGCAGAGTAAGTGTTCAGATCTACTAGACAAAGTACACAGTAAGTGTTCAGATCTACTAGACAAAGTACACAGTAAGTGTTCAGATCTACTAGACAAAGTACACAGTAAGTGTTCAGATCTACTAGACAAAGTACACAGTAAGTGTTCAGATCTACTAGACAAAGTAAACAGTAAGTGTTCAGATCTACTAGACAAAGTACACAGTAAGTGTTCAGATCTATTAGACAAAGTACGCAGTAAGTGTTCAGATCTACTAGACAAAGTACACAGTAAGTGTTCAGATCTACTAGACAAAGTACGCAGTAAGTGTTCAGATCTACTAGACAAAGTACGCAGTAAGTGTTCAGATCTACTAGACAAAGTACGCAGTAAGTGTTCAGATCTACTAGACAAAGTACACAGTAAGTGTTCAGATCTACTAGACAAAGTACACAGTAAGTGTTCAGATCTACTAGACAAAGTACACAGTAAGTGTTCAGATCTCCTAGACAAAGTACACAGTAAGTGTTCAGATCTACTAGACAAAGTAAACAGTAAGTGTTCAGATCTACTAGACAAAGTAAACAGTAAGTGTTCAGATCTACTAGACAAAGTACACAGTAAGTGTTGCAATCTATACAAAGTACACAGTAAGTGTTGCAATCCCCAGTATTCCAGATAAACCCCAGTATTCTAGATAAACCCCAGTATTCTATATAAACCCCAGTATTCTATATAAACCCCAGTATTCTATATAAACCCCAGTATTCTATATAAACCCCCAGTATTCTATATAAACCCCAGTATTCTAGATAAACCCCAGTATGCTATATAAACCCTAGTATTCTATATAAACCCCAGTATTCTATATAAACCCCAGTATTCCATATAAACCCCAGTATTCTATATAAACCCCCAGTATTCTATATAAACCCCAGTATTCTATATAAACCCCAGTATTCTATATAAACCCCCAGTATTCTATATAAACCCCAGTATTCTAGATAAACCCCAGTATTCTAGATAAACCCAAGTATTCTATATAAACCCCAGTATTCTATATAAACCCCCAGTATTCTATATAAACCCCAGTATTCTATATAAACCCCAGTATTCTAGATAAACCCCAGTATTCTAGATAAACCCCAGTATTCTATATAAACCCGAGTATTCTATATAAACCCCAGTATTCTATATAAACCCCCAGTATTCTATATAAACCCCAGTATTCTATATAAACCCCAGTATTCTAGATAAACCCCAGTTTTCTCGATAAACCCCAGTATTCCAGATAAACCCCAGTATTCTATATAAACCCCAGTATTCTAGATAAACCCCAGTATTCTAGATAAACCCCAGTATTCCAGATAAACCCCAGTATTCTAGATAAACCCCAGTATTCTAGATAAACCCCAGTATTCCAGATAAACCCCCAGTATTCCAGATAAACCCTAGTATTCTAGATAAACCCCAGTATTCCAGATAAACCCTAGTATTCCAGATAAACCACAGTATTCCAGATAAACCACAGTATTCTAGATAAACCCCAGTGTTCTAGATAAACCCCAGTATTCTAGATAAACCACAGTATTCCAGATAAACCACAGTATTCCAGATAAACCCCAGTATTCTAGATAAACCCAAGTATTCCAGATAAACCACAGTATTCCAGATAAACCCCAGTATTCTAGATAAACCCCAGTATTCCAGATAAACCCCAGTATTCTAGATAAACCCAAGTATTCCAGATAAACCCCAGTATTCTAGATAAACCCCAGTATTCTAGATAAACCCCAGTATTCTATATAAACCCCAGTATTCTAGATAAACCCAAGTATTCTAGATAAACCCCAGTATTCTAGATAAACCCCAGTATTCCAGATAAACCCCAGTATTCTAGATAAACCCCAGTATTCTAGATAAACCCCAGTATTCCAGATAAACCCCAGTATTCTAGATAAACCCCAGTATTCTAGATAAACCACAGTATTCTAGATAAACCCCAGTATTCCAGATAAACCCCCAGTATTCCAGATAAACACCAATATTCTAGATAAACCCCAGTATTCCAGATAAACCCTAGTATTCCAGATAAACCACAGTATTCCAGATAAACCACAGTATTCTAGATAAACCCCAGTGTTCTAGATAAACCCCAGTATTCTAGATAAACCACAGTATTCCAGATAAACCACAGTATTCCAGATAAACCCCAGTATTCTAGATAAACCCCAGTATTCCAGATAAACCCCAGTATTCCAGATAAACCACAGTATTCTAGATAAACCCCAGTATTCTAGATAAACCCCAGTATTCCAGATAAACCCCAGTATTCTAGATAAACCCAAGTATTCCAGATAAACCACAGTATTCCAGATAAACCCAGTATTCTAGATAAACCCCAGTATTCTAGATAAACCACAGTATTCCAGATAAACCCCAGTATTCTAGATAAACCCCAGTATTCCAGATAAATCCCAGTATTCTAGATAAACCCCAGTATTCCAGATAAACCCCCAGTATTCTAGATAAGCCACAGTATTCCAGATAAATCCCAGTATTCTAGATAAACCCCAGTATTCCAGATAAACCCCCAGTATTCTAGATAAACCTCAGTATTCCAGATAAATCCCAGTATTCTAGATAAACCCCAGTATTCTAGATAAACCCCAGTATTCTAGATAAACCCCAGTATTCCAGATAAACCACATTATTCCAGATAAACCACAGTATTCCAGATAAACCCCAGTATTCTAGATAAACCCCCAGTATTCTAGATAAACCCCATTATTCAAGATAAACCCCAGTATTCTAGATAAACCCCCAGTATTCTAGATAAACCCCAGTATTCCAGATAAATCCCAGTATTCTAGATAAACCCCAGTATTCTAGATAAACCCCAGTATTCCAGATAAACCACAGTATTCCAGATAAACCACAGTATTCCAGATAAACCCCAGTATTCCAGATAAACCCCAGTATTCCAGATAAACCACAGTATTCTAGATAAACCCCCAGTATTCTAGATAAACCCCAGTATTCCAGATAAACCACAGTATTCCAGATAAACCACAGTATTCCAACAGTATTCCAGATAAACCACAGTATTCCAGATAAACCCCAGTATTCCAGATAAACCACAGTATTCCAGATAAACCCCAGTATTCCAGATAAACCACAGTATTCTAGATAAACCCCAGTATTCTAGATAAACCCCAGTATTCCAGATAAACCACAGTATTCTAGATAAACCACAGTATTCCAGATAAATCCCAGTATTCCAGATAAACCACAGTATTCTACATAAACCCCAGTATTCTAGATAAACCCCCAGTAGTCTAGATAAATCCCAGTATTCCAGATAAATCCCAGTATTCTAGATAAACCCCAGTATTCCAGATAAACCACAGTATTCCAGATAAACCCCCAGTATTCCAGATAAACCCAAGTATTCCAGATAAACCACAGTATTCCAGGTAAACCCCAGTATTCCAGATAAACCCCAGTATTCTAGATAAACCACAGTATTCCAAATAAACCCCAGTATTCCAAATAAACCCCAGTATTCTAGATAAACCCCAGTATTCCAGATAAACCCAAGTATTCCAGATAAACCACAGTATTTCAGATAAACCCCAGTATTCCAGATAAACCCCAGTATTCCAGATAAACCACAGTATTCTAGATAAACCACAGTATTCCAGATAAAACCCCAGTATTCCAGATAAACCCAAGTATTCCAGATAAACCACAGTATTCCAGGTAAACCCCAGTATTCCAGATAAACCCCAATATTCTAGATAAACCACAGTATTCCAGATAAACCCCAGTATTCCAAATAAACCCCAGTATTCTAGATAAACCCCAGTATTCCAGATAAACCCAAGTATTCCAGATAAACCACAGTATTTCAGATAAACCCCAGTATTCCAGATAAACCCCAGTATTCCAGATAAACCACAGTATTCTAGATAAACCACAGTATTCCAGATAAAACCCCAGTATTCCAGATAAACCCAAGTATTCCAGATAAACCACAGTATTCCAGGTAAACCCCAGTATTCCAGATAAACCCCAATATTCTAGATAAACCACAGTATTCCAGATAAAACAGGAACTAATGCCAGAAGATAATGTTTCTTGCCTTACATAACTCCATTCCATTTTTAGCTTTGACATTTCACTAGTGATGGGAGATTGTTATTTTTTCCAATATAACACTTTCTCATGGAATATTGTATGAAATGGACTGATGTCTCCACTGAATGCCATCTGATATATTTGGAATGTATTGATCCTGAGTGAATGAGTAAATCTAGTGCAGATCTTAATTAAATAGCGATTAATAAGAAATTTAACAAAGTGCTACAGCATAACTTGGGTTATCACAACCAATAGATAACAATATATAACGATATACAATGATATACAACAATATACAATGATATACAATGATATATACTGATATATAATGATATACAACAATATACAATGATATACAATGATATACAATGATATATAATGATATACAACGATATACAACAATATACAATGATATACAATGATATACAATGATATATAATGATATACAATGATATACAACAATATACAACGATATACAACGATATACAATGATATATAATGATATACAATGATATACAACGATATACAATGATATATAATGATATACAATGATATACAACAATATACAACGATATACAACGATATACAATGATATAAAATGATATACAATGATATACAATGATATACAATGATATACAACGATATACAACGATATATAATGATATATAATGATATACAATGATATACAACGATATACAATGATATACAATGATATACAACAATATACAACGATATACAACGATATACAATGATATAAAATGATATACAATGATATACAATGATATACAACGATATACAACGATATATAATGATATATAATGATATACAATGATATACAACGATATACAATGATATACAATGATATACAACAATATACAACGATATACAACGATATACAATGATATAAAATGATATACAATGATATACAATGATATACAACGATATACAACGATATATAATGATATATAATGATATACAATGATATACAACGATATACAATGATATACAATGATATACAACAATATACAACGATATACAACGATATACAATGATATAAAATGATATACAATGATATACAATGATATACAACGATATACAACGATATATAATGATATATAATGATATACAATGATATACAACGATATACAATGATATACAATGATATACAACAATATACAACGATATACAACGATATACAATGATATATAATGATATACAACGATATACAATGATATACAATGATATACAATGATATACAAAGATATACAATGATATAAAACGATATACAATGATATACAATAATATAAAATGATATACAATGATATACAATGATATACAACGATATACAATGATATAAAACGATATACAATGATATACAATGATATACAATGATATACAATGATAATACACAATAATCCACTAACATGCACAATAATCCACTAACACACACAATAATCCACTAACACACACTAACACGCACAGTAATCCACTAACATACACTAACACACACAATAATCCACTAACAAACACAATAATCCACTAACACACACAATAATCCACTAACACACACAATAATCCACTAACACGCACAATAATCCACTAACAAGGACAATAATCCACTAACAAACACAATAATCCACTAACACACAAAATAATCCACTAACACACACAATAATCCACAAACACACACAATAATCCACTAACACACACAATAATCCACTAACAAGCACAACAAATCCACTAACACACACTAACACACACAATAATCCACTAACACACACTAACACACACAATAATCCACTAACACACACTAACACGCACAAAAATCCACTAACATACACAATAATCCACTAACAAACACAATAATGCACTAACACACACAATAATCCACTAACACACACAATAATCCACTAACAAACACAATAATCCACTAGCACACACAATAATCCACTAACACACACAATAATCCACTAACACACACACTAATCCACTAGCACACACAATAATCCACTAACACACACAATAATCCACAAACACACACAATAATCCACTAGCACACACAATAATCCACTAACACACACAATAATCCACAAACACACACAATAATCCACTAACAAACACAATAATCCACTAACACACACAATAATCCACTAACAAACACAATAATCCACTAACACACACAATAATCCACTAACACACACAATAATCCACTAACATACACAATAATCCACTAACACGCACAATAATCCACTAACACGCACAATAATCCACTAACACACACAATAATCCACTAACACACACAATAATCCACTAACACGCACAATAATCCACAAACACACACAATAATCCACTAACACACACAATAATCCACTAACACGCACAATAATCCACTAACACACACAATAATCCACTAGCACACACAATAATCCACTAACACACACAATAATCCACAAACACACACAATAATCCACTAACAAACACAATAATCCACTAACACACACAATAATCCACTAACACACACTAACACACACAATAATCCACTAACACACACACACACTAACACGCACAATAATCCACTAACACACACAATAATCCACTAACAAACACAATAATCCACTAACACACACAAAAATCCACTAACACACACAATAATCCACTAACACACACAATAATCAACTAACACACACAATAATCCACTAACAAACACAATAATCCACTAACACACACAATAATCCACTAACACACACAATAATCAACTAACAAACACAATAATCCACTAACACACACAATAATCCACTAACAAGGACAATAATCCACTAACACACACAATAATCCACTAACAAGGACAATAATCCACTAACACACACAATAATCCACTAACACACACAATAATCCACTAACACACACAATAATCCACTAACACACACAATAATCCACTAACACGCACAATAATCCACTAACACACATAATAATCCACTAACAAACACAATAATCCACTAACACACACAATAATCCACTAACACACACAATAATCCACTAACACGCACAATAATCCACTAACACACACAATAATCCACTAACACACACAATAATCAACTAACAAACACAATAATCCACTAACAAGCACAATAATCCACTAACAAACACAATAATCCACTAACAAACACAATAATCCACTAACACACACAATAATCCACTAACACACACAATAATCAACTAACAAACACAATAATCCACTAACACGCACACAAATCCACTAACACACACAATAATCCACTAACAAACACAATAATCCACTAACACACACAATAATCCACTAACACACACAATAATCCACTAACATACACAATAATCCACTAACAAACACAATAATCCACTAACACGCACAATAATCCACTAACACACACAATAATCCACTAACACGCACAATAATCCACTAACACACACAATAATCCACTAACAAACACAATAATCCACTAACACGCACAATAATCCACTAACACACACAATAATCCACTAACATACACAATAATCCACTAACACACACAATAATCCACTAACACACACTAACACACACTAACACACACACTAATCCACTAACACACACACTAATCCACTAACACACACAATAATCCACTAACACACATACTAATCCACTAACACACATAATAATCCACTAACACACATAATAATCCACTAACAAACACAATAATCCACTAACACACACAATAATCCACTAACACACACAATAATCCACTAACACACACAATAATCCACTAACATACACAATAATCCACTAACACACACTAACACACACACTAATCCACTAACACACACAATAATCCACTAACACACACAATAATCCACTAACACACACACTAATCCACTAACACACACACTAATCCACTAACACACACAATAATCCACTAACACACATACTAATCCACTAACACACACAATAATCCACTAACACACACAATAATCCACTAACACGCACAATAATCCACTAACAAACACAATAATCCACTAACACACACAATAATCCACTAACACACACAATAATCCACTAACACACACAATAATCCACTAACACACACTAACACACACTAACACACACACTAATCCACTAACACACACACTAATCCACTAACACACACAATAATCCACTAACACACATACTAATCCACTAACACACATAATAATCCACTAACACACACTAACACACACTAACACACACAATAATCCACTAACACGCACAATAATCCACTAACACACACAATAATCCACTAACACACACAATAATCCACTAACACACACAATAATCCACTAACACGCACAATAATCCACTAACACACACAATAATCCACTAACACACACAATAATCCACTAGCACACATAATAATCCACTAACACACACAATAATCCACTAACACACACAATAATCCACTAACACACACAATAATCCACTAACACACACAATAATCCACTAACACACACAATAATCCTCTAACACACACAATAATCCACTAACACGCACAATAATCCACTAACAAACACAATAATCCACTAACACACATAATAATCCACTAACACACACACTAATCCACTAACACACACTAACACGCACAAAAATCCACTAACACGCACAAAATCCACTAACACACACAATAATCCACTAACACACACAATAATCCACTAACACACACTAACACACACAATAATCCACTAACAAACACAATAATCCACTAACACACACAATAATCCACTAAACACACTAAAACACACTAACACACACATATAAACCTGGTTGGAGACAGTCTAGCAGTAATTGAAAATTCATTTCCACATTTTTCTTCATCAATAAAAACTTAAGCTCAACATGTGGCAATTATCAAGTTTCACAACAAAATTAACCTGTAAAACATTGCACATGGTTTTGTTAGGAGAGGAAGAAGCCATTTGTTCTAAGGTACCATAAATCATATAGTCTTAGCACTTGTGACCATGTCTCTGGGTTACTTGTGATCTTAATTTGCAGCAGACCTCAACAAATCCCCTTACGAACCTTTCAGTCTGGGTGAGTGAAAATTAAAAGCCGCTTGTGCAGCCGGATGAGCACAAATATGAAGACAATCACTGAGTAAATACCAAATTGCAATTAAATATTCAATTGTTTACCGAGTGAGGGAGACTACCTACTACACTACACTGCCTTTCTGTGTTTTCCAATTACACATATACAATGCCACACTTATCCCATTCATGCAATTACTGAATTTAATTTTTGCATTCTACAACCAGTCACCATGACCAAGCATTCTGTTTAATTGTCAGCTGCTCTGTGTTTACAAACAAAACAAGATGCATATGTTTTATGCCCATTTTAGCAGGGTAACGGAGATATTGATACATCCAATGTACAACACAAAAGGCGAAATTAATCACCTGTATCTGGTGATTTAAATCCAAATATTCTAGAAAGGCTGAACAATGAAAAAAACCAACATACACAAATGGCTCCTTCATGTGAAATTAGTTTGATTTATATTGTTGTTTACATCTAAAACATCCCTGCGATACATAATATATACCCCTCCCAACATGTCACCATTGTACTACGCTGTGTAGTAGCACACTAACAATAGACGTATACAGCTAGACTACAGGAGATATTGTCAGATCTGCACACTAGCAATAGACGTATACAGCTAGACTACAGGAGATATTGTCAGGATCTGCACACTAGCAATAGACGTATACAGCTAGACTACAGGAGATATTGTCAGGATCTGCACACTAGCAATAGACTTATACAGCTAGACTACAGGAGATATTGTCAGGATCTGCACACTAACAATAGACTTATACAGCTAGACTACAGGAGATATTGTCAGGATCTGCACACTAACAATAGACTTATACAGCTAGACTACAGGAGATATTGTCAGGATCTGCACACTAACAATAGACTTATACAGCTAGACTACAGGAGATATTGTCAGGATCTGCACACTAGCAATAGACTTATACAGCTAGACTACAGGAGATATTGTCAGGATCTGCACACTAACAATAGACTTATACAGCTAGACTACAGGAGATATTGTCAGGATCTGCACACTAACAATAGACTTATATAGCTAGACTACAGGAGATATTGTCAGGATCTGCACACTAACAATAGACTTATATAGCTAGACTACAGGAGATATTGTCAGGATCTGCACACTAACAATAGACTTATATAGCTAGACTATAGGAGATATTGTCAGGATCTGCACACTAACAATAGACTTATATAGCCAGACTATACTGTACAGGAGATATTGTCAGGATCTGCACACTAACAATAGACTTATATAGCTAGACGATAGGAGATATTGTCAGGATCTGCACACTAACAATAGACTTATATAGCTAGACTACAGGAGATATTGTCAGGATCTGCACACTAACAATATACTTATATAACTAGACTACAGGAGATATTGTCAGGATCTGCACACTAACAATAGACTTATATAGCTAGATTACAGGAGATATTGTCAGGATCTGCACACTAACAATATACTTATATAGCTAGACTACAGGAGATATATTGTCAGGATCTGCACACTAACAATAGACTTATACAGCTAGACTACAGGAGATATTGTCAGGATCTGCACACTAACAATAGACTTATGCAGCTAGACTACAGGAGCTATTGTCAGGATCTGCACACTAACAATAGACCTATACAGCTAGACTACAGGAGATATTGTCAGGATCTGCACACTAGCAATAGACTATGCTCACTAGCTATAGACTATAGTATCTCAGTATGGAGGATAATACAGTAATAATATCTCATTGTGAGGATACTACAGTAATATCTCATTGTTGAGGATACCACAGTAGTATCACACTGTGGAGGATACTACAGTAATATCTCATTGTGGACGATACTACAGTAACATATCATTGTGGATGACACTACAGTAATATCTCATTGTGGAGGATATTATAGTACTATCTCATTGTGGAGGATACTACATTACTATCTCAGTGTGGAGGATACTACAGTAGTATCTCATTGTGAAGGATGCTACAGTAGTATCTCAGTGTGGATGATACTACAGTAATATCTTATTGTGGAGGATACTACAATATGTAACTCATAGTGGAGGATACTACAGTAATATCTCATTGTGGAGGATACTACAGCAATATCTTATTGTGAAGGATACTACAGAAATATCTTATTGTGAAGGATACTACAGCAATATCTTATTGTGAAGGATACTAGAGTAATATCTTATTGTGAAGGATACTACATTAATATATCATTGTGGAGGATACTACAGTAATATATCGTTGTGGAGGATACTACTGTACTATCTCATTGTGGAGGATACTACAGTACTATCTCAGTGTGGAGGATACTACAATAATATCTCATTCTGAAGGATGCTACAGTAGTATCTCAGTGTGGATGATACTACAGTAATATCTTATTGTGGAGGATACTACAGTAATATATCATTGTGGAGGATACTACAGTAATATTCACTGTGGAGGCTACTTACATTAATATCTCATTGTGGATGATACTACAGTACTATCTCATTGTGGATGATACTACAGTAATATCTCATTGTGGAGGATACTACATTAATATATCATTGTGGAGGATACTACATTAATATATCATTGTGGAGGATACTACATTAGTATCTCATTGTTGAGGATACTACAGTCATATCTCATTGTGGAGGATACTACATTAGTATCTCATTGTGGAGGATACTACATTCATATATCATTATGGAGGATACTACATTAATATCTCATTGTGGATGATACTACAGTACTATCTCATTGTGGATGATACTACAGTAATATCTCATTGTGGAGGATACTACATTAATATATCATTGTGGAGGATACTACATTAATATATCATTGTGGAGGATACTACATTAGTATCTCATTGTTGAGGATACTACAGTCATATCTCATTGTGGAGGATACTACATTAGTATCTCATTGTGGAGGATACTACATTCATATATCATTATGGAGGATACTACATTAATATCTCATTGTGGATGATACTACAGTACTATCTCATTGTGGATGATACTACAGTAATATCTCATTGTGGAGGATACTACATTAATATATCATTGTGGAGGATACTACATTAATATATCATTGTGGAGGATACCACATTAGTATCTCATTGTGGAGGATACTACAGTAATATCTCATTGTGGCGGATACTACAGTAATATCTCATCGTGGAGGATACTACAGTAATATCTCATTGTGTAGGATACTACAATACTATCTCATTGTGGAGGATACTACAGTAATATCTCAGTATGGAGGATAATACAGTAATATCTCATTGTGGAGGATACTACAGTAATATATCATTGTGGAGGATACTACATTAGTATCACATTGGGGAGGATACTACATTATTATCTCATTGGGGAGGATACTACATCAATATCTCATTGTGGAGGATACTACAGTACTATCTCAGTGTGGAGGATAATACATTAATATATCATTGTGGAGGATACCACATTAGTATCTCATTGTGGAGGATACTACAGTAATATCTCATTGTGGTGGATACTACAGTAATATCTCATCATGGAGGATACTACAGTAATATCTCATTGTGGAGGATACTACAATACTATCTCATTGTTGAGGATACTACAGTAATATCTCATTGTGGAGGATACTACAGTAATATCTCATTGTGGAGGATACTACAGTAGTATCTTGATTATAGAAATATTATTTTAATCATCTGATGCAGCTTTGATAAAACTATAATTAATGAAGTCAGTTGTCCCAAACAATTCCCATTCTGTTGAAAACAAATAATGAAGTTATGAACAGAGAGTTGCCATTGAATACAACACGGTGAATTAATAGGATAGATTGATTCATGTAATCACATAGCTATATGGTCAAACACTGCTATTGAAATTTCCATAGGCCACCATTATAATACACAGTGCCATTATATTTTCCCCAAAAATAGTTTGGTACAAAAGACAGTAGTTTTCAACAGACTAACCTTTGAGCCACAGGAAAATGTCAAATTTCAATGGGGTTGACAAATTGCATTTTTTGATTTCCCACTAAAGGCACCCACCCCCTACTCTGAAGGTAATTTGGTGGTGAATGTTACACTGACACCTGCATTTATAATATGCTGTTTATTTGGTGACAAATAATATGCAAATATTCTAAAATATTCCAAAATACA
Organism: Archivesica marissinica; assembly: GCA_014843695.1. NCBI lineage: Eukaryota > Metazoa > Mollusca > Bivalvia > Venerida > Vesicomyidae > Archivesica > Archivesica marissinica. The sequence goes on along the minus strand of CM026392.1, from coordinate 1,494,641 downwards.
GCTCATTATATATTGTATTTTAATATTTAGAAGTCATGTTCACTATTGCTGACAATACCTACTCAGCCAATTAGTTCATGTATCAATAACTCATAAGGGCTTCCCTACACTTTTTCAACCAATCCCAGACCACTATATCAATAACACCCTCTGACCTAAAATAGCAATCATTGCATACATATTGGTATAAACAGTTTTATTGGCAGAATTCTCTGATCTACCATGTCTATAAGTAATCGATTAATTGTCAATAGTTCCCCTTAAAACAGCTCAATAGACAATGAAGCCCCTCTCAGAGAAGCACTTGTTTGACAAATGCTTGAATTATGAGGTGGTACAGGAAGAGTAAAAGTAAAGCTGGATGTTAATGAGCTACTTGAACTGACAGCAATATTTCAACATCATCTCATCTATAAACATCTTTATTGTTAATCTTTGTCTGTGAGAAAATATCTGCAAGAAATAGCAGGGTTAACTAAGCTGTATTGTGATAATTCATAACTTGGGCGGCTACAGGATTTGGAGTGCATGAGTTGACATAGGGGGGCGGGTCTCGGGGCATCTTCTCCCAGAAACATAACAGCGAGAGAATTGTGATTGATGCTTTACTGAGAGTGTATCATGATGGTACATAGTCTGTATTGAACTTATGCTTCACAAGTGCCAATGAAACCATTAGTAAACAAGCCCAGTGTGAACCCTCACTAAGCCCCGTGTTAGCCCTCACCAAGCCCAGTGTTAACCCTCACCAAGCCCCGTGTTAACCCTCACCAAGCCCAGTGTTAACCCTCACCAAGCCCAGTGTTAACCCTCACCAAGCCCAGTGTTAACCCTCACCATGCCCAGTGTTAACCCTCACCAAGCCCCGTGTTAACCCTCACCAAGCCCAGTGTTAACCCTCACCAAGCCCAGTGTTAACCCTCACCAAAGCCCAGTGTTAACCCTCACCAAGCCCAGTGTTAACCCTCACCAAGCCCCGTGGTAACCCTCACCAAGCCCCGTGTTAACCCTCACCAAGCCCAGTGTTAACCCTCACCAAGCCCAGTGTTAACCCTCACCAAGCCCCGTGTTAACCCTCACCAAGCCCCGTGTTAACCCTCACTTACATACACTTTCTCATCAGGTATTGTCCATTGCTGGGTTCCTGCTTCGTAATGACTGTGTGTTGTCCTATGATAACATTATGTTGTAATTTCCATATAGTCACATCATAATATTTCTAAGGAATTCATTTCAAAGGTGATAAACCCTGTCACACTCCTCATCAATTAACATCCATCACAACAAATACACAGAAATAACTCAGGTAGGAGCATCATTGATCTTGAACATTTAACATTGAGAGTAAAGAAAGATTCAAATATACAATAAACAGTGTGTGCTAGTTGAATACACTGTATAAACTGGCACTGTGTGTGTATCTGAGGATAAGTCAAGGTAAGGTAGTACCTCTCACTATCTATATGCCAGTACAACTAAAAGCCTTGTATATACTACACTATCTATAAAATTATGCCAGTTCAACTACAAACCTTGTCTATACTACACTATCTATATGCCAGTACAACTGCACACCTTGTCTATACTACACTATCTATATGCCAGTACAACTACAAGCCTTGTCTATACTACACTATCTATATGCCAGTACAACTACATGCCTTGTCTATACTACACTATCTATATGCCAGTACAACTACAATCCTTGTCTATACTACACTATCTATATGCCAGTACATCTACAAACCTTGTCTATACTACACTATCTATATGCCAGTACAACTACACACCTTGTCTATACTACACTATCTATATGACAGTACAACTACAAACCTTGTCTATACTACACTATCTATATGCCATTACAACTGCACACCTTGTCTATAGTACACTATCTATATGCCAGTACAACTACACACCTTGTCTATAGTACACTATATATATGCCAGTACAACTACACACCTTGTCTATAGTACACTATATATATGCCAGTACAACTACACACCTTGTCTATAGTACACTATCTATATGCCAGTACAACTACAAACCTTGTCTATACTACACTATCTATATGCCAGTACAACTAAAAACCTTGTCTATACTACACTATCTATATGCCAGTACAACTACAAACCTTGTCTATACTACACTATATATATGCCAGTACAACTACACACCTTGTCTATAGTACACTATCTATATGCCAGTACAACTACAAACCTTGTCTATACTACACTATCTATATGCCAGTACAACTACACACCTTGTCTATACTACACTATCTATATGCCAGTACAACTACAAACCTTGTCTATACTACACTATCTATATGCCAGTACAACTGCACACCTTGTCTATACTACACTATCTATATGCCAGTACAACTACACACCTTGTCTATACTACACTATCTATATGCCAGTACAACTACACACCTTGTCTATACTACACTATCTATATGCCAGTACAACTACACACCTTGTCTATACTACACTATCTATATGCCAGTACAACTACAAACCTTGTCTATACTACACTATCTATATGCCAGTACAACTACACACCTTGTCTATAGTACACTATCTATATGCCAGTACAACTACAAACCTTGTCTATACTACACTATCTATATGCCAGTACAACTACAAACCTTGTCTATACTACACTATCTATATGCCAGTACAACTACACACCTTGTCTATACTACACTATCTATATGACAGTACAACTGCACACCTTGTCTATACTACACTATCTATATGCCAGTACAACTACACACCTTGTCTATACTACACTATCTATATGCCAGTACAACTACAAACCTTGTCTATACTACACTATCTATATGCCAGTACAACTACAAACCTTGTCTATACTACACTATCTATATGCCAGTACAACTGCACACCTTGTCTATACTACAATATCTATATGCCAGTACAACTGCACACCTTGTCTATACTACACTATCTATATGCCAGTACAACTACACACCTTGTCTATACAACACTATCTATATGCCAGTACAACTGCACACCTTGTCTATACTACACTATATATATGCCTGTACAACTACAAACCTTGTCTATACTACACTATCTATATGCCAGTACAACTGCACACCTTGTCTATACAACACTATCTATATGCCAGAACAACTGCACACCTTGTCTATACTACACTATATATATGCCTGTACAACTACAAACCTTGTCTATACTACACTATCTATATGCCAGTACAACTGCACACCTTGTCTATACTACACTATATATATGCCAGTACAGTACAACTATAAACATTGTCTATACTACACTATCTATATGCCAGTACAACTACAAACCTTGTCTATACTACACTATCTATATGCCAGTACAACTACAAACCTGTCTATACTACACTATCTATATGCCAGTACAACTGCACACATTGTCTATACTACACTATCTATATGCCAGTACAACTGCACACATTGTCTATACTACACTATCTATATGCCAGTACAACTACACACCTTGTCTATACTACACTATCTATATGCCAGTACAACTGCAAACATTGTCTATACTACACTATCTATATGCCAGTACAACTACACACCTTGTCTATACTACACTATCTATATGCCAGTACAACTACAAACCTTGTCTATACTACACTATCTATATGCCAGTACAACTACAAACCTTGTCTATACTACACTATCTATATGCCAGTACAACTGCACACCTTGTCTATACTACACTATCTATATGCCAGTACAACTGCACACCTTGTCTATACTACACTATCTATATGCCAGTACAACTGCACACCTTGTCTATACTACACTATCTATATGCCAGTACAACTACAAACCTTGTCTATACTACACTATCTATATGCCAGTACAACTACACACCTTGTCTATACTACACTATCTATATGCCAGTACAACTACAAACCTTGTCTATACTACACTATCTATATGCCAGTACAACTACACACCTTGTCTATACTACACTATCTATATGCCAGTACAACTACAAACCTTGTCTATACTACACTATCTATATGCCAGTACAACTACACACCTTGTCTATACTACACTATCTATATGCCAGTACAACTACAAACCTTGTCTATACTACACTATCTATATGCCAGTACAACTACACACCTTGTCTATACTACACTATCTATATGCCAGTACAACTACACACCTTGTCTATACTACACTATCTATATGCCAGTACAACTACACACCTTGTCTATACTACACTATCTATATGCCAGTACAACTACACACCTTGTCTATAGTACACACTATATGCCAGTACAACTACAAACCTTGTCTATACTACACTATCTATATGCCAGTACAACTACAAACCTTGTCTATACTACACTATCTATATGCCAGTACAACTACAAACCTTGTCTATACTACACTATATATATGCCAGTACAACTACACACCTTGTCTATAGTACACTATCTATATGCCAGTACAACTACAAACCTTGTCTATACTACACTATCTATATGCCAGTACAACAACAAACCTTCTCTATACTACACTATCTATATGCCAGTACAACTACAAACCTTGTCTATACTACACTATCTATATGCCAGTACAACTACAAACCTTGTCTATACTACACTATCTATATGCCAGTACAACTACACACCTTGTCTATACTACACTAGCTATATGCCAGTACAACTACAAACCTTGTCTATACTACACTATATATATGCCAGTACAACTAAAAACCTTGTCTATACTACACTATCTATATGCCAGTACAACTACAAACCTTGTCTATACTACACTATCTATATGCCAGTACAACTACACACCTTGTCTATAGTACACTATCTATATGCCAGTACAACTACAAATCTTGTCTATACTACACTATCTATATACCAGTACAACAACAAACCTTGTCTATACTACACTATCTATATGCCAGTACAACTACAAACCTTGTCTATACTACACTATATATATGCCAGTACAACTACAAACCTTGTCTATACTACACTATCTATATGCCAGTACAACTACACACCTTGTCTATACTACACTATATATATGCCAGTACAACTACAAACCTTGTCTATACTACACTATCTATATGACAGTACAACTGCACACCTTGTCTATACTACACTATCTATATGCCAGTACAACTGCACACCTTGTCTATACTACACTATCTATATGCCAGTACAACTAAAAACCTTGTCTATACTACACAATCTATATGCCAGTACAACTACACACCTTGTCTATACTACACTATCTATATGACAGTACAACTGCACACCTTGTCTATACTACACTATATATATATGCCAGTACAACTACACACCTTGTCTATACTACACTATCTATATGCCAGTACAACTACAAACCTTGTCTATACTACACTATCTATATGCCAGTACAACTGCACACATTGTCTATACTACACTATCTATATGCCAGTACAACTGCACACATTGTCTATACTACACTATCTATATGCCAGTACAACTACACACCTTGTCTATACTACACTATCTATATGCCCGTACAACTGCACACATTGTCTATACTACACTATCTATATGCCAGTACAACTACACACCTTGTCTATACTACACTATCTATATGCCAGTACAACTACACACCTTGTCTATACTACACTATCTATATGCCAGTACAACTACAAACCTTGTCTATACTACACTATCTATATGCCAGTACAACTACACACCTTGTCTATACTACACTATCTATATGCCAGTACAACTGCACACCTTGTCTATACTACACTATCTATATGCCAGTACAACTACACACCTTGTCTATACTACACTATCTATATGCCAGTACAACTACAAACCTTGTCTATACTACACTATCTATATGCCAGTACAACTACACACCTTGTCTATAGTACACTATCTATATGCCAGTACAACTACACACCTTGTCTATAGTACACTATCTATATGCCAGTACAACTACAAACCTTGTCTATACTACACTATCTATATGCCAGTACAACTACAAACCTTGTCTATACTACACTATCTATATGCCAGTACAACTACAAACCTTGTCTATACTACACTATCTATATGCCAGTACAACTACAAACCTTGTCTATACTACACTATCTATATGCCAGTACAACTACAAACCTTGTCTATACTACACTATCTATATGCCAGTACAACTACAAACCTTGTCTATACTACACTATCTATATGCCAGTACAACTGCACACCTTGTCTATACTACACTATCTATATGCCAGTACAACTACACACCTTGTCTATACTACACTATCTATATGCCAGTACAACTACACACCTTGTCTATACTACACTATCTATATGCCAGTACAACTACACACCTTGTCTATACTACACTATCTATATGCCAGTACAACTGCACACCTTGTCTATACTACACTATCTATATGCCAGTACAACTACACACCTTGTCTATACTACACTATCTATATGCCAGTACAACTACACACCTTGTCTATACTACACTATCTATATGCCAGTACAACTACACACCTTGTCTATACTACATATATGCCAGTACAACTACAAACCTTGTCTATACTACACTATCTATATGCCAGTACAACTACAAACCTTGTCTATACTACACTATCTATATGCCAGTACAACTACAAACCTTGTCTATACTACACTATCTATATGCCAGTACAACTACACACCTTGTCTATACTACACTATCTATATGCCAGTACAACTACAACCTTGTCTATACTACACTATCTATATGCCAGTACAACTACAAACCTTGTCTATACTACACTATCTATATGCCAGTACAACTACAAACCTTGTCTATACTACACTATCTATATGCCAGTACAACTACAAACCTTGTCTATACTACACTATCTATATGCCAGTACAACTACACACCTTGTCTATACTACACTATCTATATGCCAGTACAACTACAAACCTTGTCTATACTACACTATCTATATGCCAGTACAACTAAAAACCTTGTCTATACTACACTATCTATATGCCAGTACAACTACAAACCTTGTCTATACTACACTATCTATATGCCAGTACAACTACACACCTTGTCTATAGTACACTATCTATATGCCAGTACAACTACAAATCTTGTCTATACTACACTATCTATATGCCAGTACAACAACAAACCTTGTCTATACTACACTATCTATATGCCAGTACAACTACAAACCTTGTCTATACTACACTATATATATGCCAGTACAACTACAAACCTTGTCTATACTACACTATCTATATGCCAGTACAACTACACACCTTGTCTATACTACACTATATATATGCCAGTACAACTACAAACCTTGTCTATACTACACTATCTATATGACAGTACAACTGCACACCTTGTCTATACTACACTATCTATATGCCAGTACAACTGCACACCTTGTCTATACTACACTATCTATATGCCAGTACAACTAAAAACCTTGTCTATACTACACTATCTATATGCCAGTACAACTACACACCTTGTCTATACTACACTATCTATATGCCAGTACAACTACACACCTTGTCTATACTACACTATCTATATGCCAGTACAACTACAAACCTTGTCTATACTACACTATCTATATGCCAGTACAACTACAAACCTTGTCTATACTACACTATCTATATGCCAGTACAACTGCACACATTGTCTATACTACACTATCTATATGCCAGTACAACTGCACACATTGTCTATACTACACTATCTATATGCCAGTACAACTACACACCTTGTCTATACTACACTATCTATATGCCCGTACAACTGCACACATTGTCTATACTACACTATCTATATGCCAGTACAACTACACACCTTGTCTATAGTACACTATCTATATGCCAGTACAACTACACACCTTGTCTATAGTACACTATCTATATGCCAGTACAACTACACACCTTGTCTATACTACACTATCTATATGCCAGTACAACTACAAACCTTGTCTATACTACACTATCTATATGCCAGTACAACTACAAACCTTGTCTATACTACACTATCTATATGCCAGTACAACTACACACCTTGTCTATACTACACTATCTATATGCCAGTACAACTACAAACCTTGTCTATACTACACTATCTATATGCCAGTACAACTACAAACCTTGTCTATACTACACTATCTATATGCCAGTACAACTACAAACCTTGTCTATACTACACTATCTATATGCCAGTACAACTACACACCTTGTCTATAGTACACTATCTATATGCCAGTACAACTACACACCTTGTCTATAGTACACTATCTATATGCCAGTACAACTACACACCTTGTCTATAGTACACTATCTATATGCCAGTACAACTACAAACCTTGTCTATACTACACTATCTATATGCCAGTACAACTGCACACCTTGTCTATACTACACTATCTATATGCCAGTACAACTGCAAGCCTTGTCTATACTACACTATCTATATGCCAGTACAACTGCACACCTTGTCTATACTACACTATCTATATGCCAGTACAACTACAAACCTTGTCTATAGTACACTATCTATATGCCAGTACAACTACAAACCTTGTTTATACTACACTATCTATATGCCAGTACAACAACAAACCTTGTCTATACTACACTATCTATATGCCAGTACAACTACAAACCTTGTCTATACTACACTATCTATATGCCAGTACAACTACACACCTTGTCTATACTACACTATCTATATGCCAGTACAACTGCACACCTTGTCTATACTACACTATCTATATGCCAGTACAACTACAAGCCTTGTCTATACTACACTATCTATATGCCAGTACAACTACACACCTTGTCTATACTACACTATCTATATGCCAGTACAACTACAAACCTTGTCTATACTACACTATCTATATGCCAGTACAACTGCACACCTTGTCTATAGTACACTATCTATATGCCAGTACAACTACACACCTTGTCTATAGTACACTATCTATATGCCAGTACAACTACAAACCTTGTCTATAGTACACTATCTATATGCCAGTACAACTACACACCTTGTCTATAGTACACTATCTATATGCCAGTACAACTACAAACCTTGTCTATACTACACTATCTATATGCCAGTACAACTAAAAACCTTGTCTATACTACACTATCTATATGCCAGTACAACTACAAACCTTGTCTATACTACACTATATATATGCCAGTACAACTACACACCTTGTCTATAGTACACTATCTATATGCCAGTACAACTACAAACCTTGTCTATACTACACTATCTATATGCCAGTACAACTACAAACCTTGTCTATACTACACTATCTATATGCCAGTACAACTACACACCTTGTCTATACTACACTATCTATATGCCAGTACAACTACAAACCTTGTCTATACTACACTATATATATGCCAGTACAACTAAAAACCTTGTCTATACTACACTATCTATATGCCAGTACAACTACAAACCTTGTCTATACTACACTATCTATATGCCAGTACAACTACACACCTTGTCTATAGTACACTATCTATATGCCAGTACAACTACAAATCTTGTCTATACTACACTATCTATATGCCAGTACAACAACAAACCTTGTCTATACTACACTATCTATATGCCAGTACAACTACAAACCTTGTCTATACTACACTATATATATGCCAGTACAACTACAAACCTTGTCTATACTACACTATCTATATGCCAGTACAACTACACACCTTGTCTATACTACACTATATATATGCCAGTACAACTACAAACCTTGTCTATACTACACTATCTATATGACAGTACAACTGCACACCTTGTCTATACTACACTATCTATATGCCAGTACAACTGCACACCTTGTCTATACTACACTATCTATATGCCAGTACAACTAAAAACCTTGTCTATACTACACAATCTATATGCCAGTACAACTACACACCTTGTCTATACTACACTATCTATATGACAGTACAACTGCACACCTTGTCTATACTACACTATATATATATGCCAGTACAACTACACACCTTGTCTATACTACACTATCTATATGCCAGTACAACTACAAACCTTGTCTATACTACACTATCTATATGCCAGTACAACTGCACACATTGTCTATACTACACTATCTATATGCCAGTACAACTGCACACATTGTCTATACTACACTATCTATATGCCAGTACAACTACACACCTTGTCTATACTACACTATCTATATGCCCGTACAACTGCACACATTGTCTATACTACACTATCTATATGCCAGTACAACTACACACCTTGTCTATAGTACACTATCTATATGCCAGTACAACTACACACCTTGTCTATACTACACTATCTATATGCCAGTACAACTACAAACCTTGTCTATACTACACTATCTATATGCCAGTACAACTACAAACCTTGTCTATACTACACTATCTATATGCCAGTACAACTGCACACCTTGTCTATACTACACTATCTATATGCCAGTACAACTACAAACCTTGTCTATACTACACTATCTATATGCCAGTACAACTACACACCTTGTCTATACTACACTATCTATATGCCAGTACAACTACACACCTTGTCTATACTACACTATCTATATGCCAGTACAACTAAACCTTGTCTATACTACACTATCTATATGCCAGTACAACTCACACCTTGTCTATACTACACTATCTATATGCCAGTACAACTACAACCTTGTCTATACTACACTATCTATATGCCAGTACAACTACACACCTTGTCTATACTACACTATCTATATGCCAGTACAACTACAAACCTTGTCTATACTACACTATCTATATGCCAGTACAACTACACACCTTGTCTATACTACACTATCTATATGCCAGTACAACTACAAACCTTGTCTATACTACACTATCTATATGCCAGTACAACTACAACCTTGTCTATACTACACTATCTATATGCCAGTACAACTACACACCTTGTCTATACTACACTATCTATATGCCAGTACAACTACACACCTTGTCTATACTACACTATCTATATGCCAGTACAACTACAAACCTTGTCTATACTACACTATCTATATGCCAGTACAACTACACACCTTGTCTATACTACACTATCTATATGCCAGTACAACTACACACCTTGTCTATACTACACTATCTATATGCCAGTACAACTACAAACCTTGTCTATACTACACTATCTATATGCCAGTACAACTACAAACCTTGTCTATACTACACTATCTATATGCCAGTACAACTACACACCTTGTCTATACTACACTATCTATATGCCAGTACAACTACAACCTTGTCTATACTACACTATCTATATGCCAGTACAACTACACACCTTGTCTATACTACACTATCTATATGCCAGTACAACTACAAACCTGTCTATACTACACTATCTATATGCCAGTACAACTACACACCTTGTCTATACTACACTATCTATATGCCAGTACAACTACAAACCTTGTCTATACTACACTATCTATATGCCAGTACAACTGCACACTTGTCTATACTACACTATCTATATGCCAGTACAACTACACACCTTGTCTATACTACACTATCTATATGCCAGTACAACTGCACACCTTGTCTATACTACACTATCTATATGCCAGTACAACTACACACCTTGTCTATACTACACTATCTATATGCCAGTACAACTGCACACCTTGTCTATACTACACTATCTATATGCCAGTACAACTACACACCTTGTCTATACTACACTATCTATATGCCAGTACAACTACAAACCTTGTCTATACTACACTATCTATATGCCAGTACAACTACAAACCTTGTCTATACTACACTATCTATATGCCAGTACAACTGCACACCTTGTCTATACTACACTATCTATATGCCAGTACAACTACACACCTTGTCTATACTACACTATCTATATGCCAGTACAACTACACACCTTGTCTATACTACACTATCTATATGCCAGTACAACTACACACCTTGTCTATACTACACTATCTATATGCCAGTACAACTACAAACCTTGTCTATACTACACTATCTATATGCCAGTACAACTACACACCTTGTCTATACTACACTATCTATATGCCAGTACAACTACACACCTTGTCTATACTACACTATCTATATGCCAGTACAACTACACACCTTGTCTATACTACACTATCTATATGCCAGTACAACTACACACCTTGTCTATACTACACTATCTATATGCCAGTACAACTACAAACCTTGTCTATACTACACTATCTATATGCCAGTACAACTACACACCTTGTCTATACTACACTATCTATATGCCAGTACAACTACACACCTTGTCTATACTACACTATCTATATGCCAGTACAACTACAAACCTTGTCTATACTACACTATCTATATGCCAGTACAACTACACACCTTGTCTATACTACACTATCTATATGCCAGTACAACTACAAACCTTGTCTATACTACACTATCTATATGCCAGTACAACTACACACCTTGTCTATACTACACTATCTATATGCCAGTACAACTACAAACCTTGTCTATACTACACTATCTATATGCCAGTACAACTACAAACCTTGTCTATACTACACTATCTATATGCCAGTACAACTACAAACCTTGTCTATACTACACTATCTATATGCCAGTACAACTACAACCTTGTCTATACTACACTATCTATATGCCAGTACAACTACACACCTTGTCTATACTACACTATCTATATGCCAGTACAACTACACACCTTGTCTATACTACACTATCTATATGCCAGTACAACTACAAACCTTGTCTATACTACACTATCTATATGCCAGTACAACTACAAACCTTGTCTATACTACACTATCTATATGCCAGTACAACTACACACCTTGTCTATACTACACTATCTATATGCCAGTACAACTACACACCTTGTCTATACTACACTATCTATATGCCAGTACAACTACACACCTTGTCTATACTACACTATCTATATGCCAGTACAACTGCACACCTTGTCTATACTACACTATATATATGCCAGTACAACTACAAACCTTGTCTATACTACACTATCTATATGCCAGTACAACTGCACACCTTGTCTATACTACACTATCTATATGCCAGTACAACTGCACACCTTGTCTATACTACACTATCTATATGCCAGTACAACTACAAACCTTGTCTATACTACACTATCTATATGCCAGTACAACTGCACACCTTGTCTATACTACACTATATATATGCCAGTACAACTACAAACCTTGTCTATACTACACTATCTATATGCCAGTACAACTACAAACCTTGTCTATACTACACTATCTATATGCCAGTACAACTACAAACCTTGTCTATACTACACTATCTATATGCCAGTACAACTGCACACCTTGTCTATACTACACTATCTATATGCCAGTACAACTGCACACCTTGTCTATACTACACTATCTATATGCCAGTACAACTACACACCTTGTCTATACTACACTATCTATATGCCAGTACAACTACACACCTTGTCTATACTACACTATCTATATGCCAGTACAACTACACACCTTGTCTATACTACACTATCTATATGCCAGTACAACTACAAACCTTGTCTATACTACACTATCTATATGCCAGTACAACTACAACCTTGTCTATACTACACTATCTATATGCCAGTACAACTACACACCTTGTCTATACTACACTATCTATATGCCAGTACAACTACAAACCTTGTCTATACTACACTATCTATATGCCAGTACAACTACAAACCTTGTCTATACTACACTATCTATATGCCAGTACAACTACAAACCTTGTCTATACTACACTATCTATATGCCAGTACAACTACAAACCTTGTCTATACTACACTATCTATATGCCAGTACAACTACAAACCTTGTCTATACTACACTATCTATATGCCAGTACAACTACAAACCTTGTCTATACTACACTATCTATATGCCAGTACAACTACACACCTTGTCTATACTACACTATCTATATGCCAGTACAACTACACACCTTGTCTATACTACACTATCTATATGCCAGTACAACTAAACCTTGTCTATACTACACTATCTATATGCCAGTACAACTACAACCTTGTCTATACTACACTATCTATATGCCAGTACAACTACACACCTTGTCTATACTACACTATCTATATGCCAGTACAACTACACACCTTGTCTATACTACACTATCTATATGCCAGTACAACTACAAACCTTGTCTATACTACACTATCTATATGCCAGTACAACTGCACACCTTGTCTATACTACACTATCTATATGCCAGTACAACTACACACCTTGTCTATAGTACACTATATATATGCCAGTACAACTACAAACCTTGTCTATACTACACTATCTATATGCCAGTACAACTACAAACCTTGTCTATACTACACTATCTATATGCCAGTACAACTACAAACCTTGTCTATACTACACTATCTATATGCCAGTACAACTACAAACCTTGTCTATACTACACTATCTATATGCCAGTACAACTACAAACCTTGTCTATACTACACTATCTATATGCCAGTACAACTACAAACCTTGTCTATACTACACTATCTATATGCCAGTACAACTACACACCTTGTCTATACTACACTATCTATATGCCAGTACAACTACACACCTTGTCTATACTACACTATCTATATGCCAGTACAACTACACACCTTGTCTATACTACACTATCTATATGCCAGTACAACTACACACCTTGTCTATACTACACTATCTATATGCCAGTACAACTGCACACCTTGTCTATACTACACTATCTATATGCCAGTACAACTACACACCTTGTCTATACTAC